>JAOBRD020227962.1:0-25343 GCA_027575215.2 Hydrozoanthus sils
TGGTTCTAAACTATTCCGGGGGCCACTCCAGGTGCTAACAGTGTGAGCAAATCTTGTAGTTAAAACATGGTTCTAAATTCGAGCGTCATACTCAGTACGCTGATTTGGCAATAAAGGTTAAAACAGACATATTCCTTGACAACTTTAGAACTAGTTTCGAAAGCTTATTGACGGGCACGACAACTATTACAATAACCATGATTTTGTTTCTCGGAAAGTGACTGGCTTTCTCATTTGCAAAGGGTAATGAAACAAAATGAAAAATTTGATGTTTTTTTCTGAGAAAAACACTAGTTAGAATCTTTATTTCTTCATGATTTTTGCGCACTTTAATTTTCCTCTTTAAATCAAAACTGTTGATATGAGAACAAACGAACTATGAACACACCACGATTACTTGTAACAATTATTTTAACAAAGTGTACAACATAATTATGTTTATGATTAACAGAACACGCTGACGTAGTCTTTACCATAGACTAGTTGGCTGACGCTGTTGTAGTGTCCCGCCTTGTATGTGATTTAATATATGATAAATTTACTTGAGTTACGGTACTTGTATTGATGGCAGAGCTAATAAAATATATAGTTGAATAAATAACTAAAGGGGCTTAACTTAAAGTAACCCTCCACTGTATAACATTAATGGTCTCAAATGAAATTTTTATTAAGTCTGTGTTCATATCAGCAGCACAAGTTTGATATTTTTGTGCATATAACTAACGCCAAGCAATTTGTTTTCATCAGTTTTACAGTTTGAATTTCCGCGCGCCGACGTTTTGAATTATGACGTAACGTGGTTGCAGTGCCAGACCCCCTCTCGTTTATTGCTATTGTATTCATCGCGAGTGGAGACTGGCACTGCAACCAAGTTACGTCACAAATCAAAATGGCGGCGCGCCGGAAATTCAAACAAAAAACTGAACTGCTTGAAATTTGTTATATGCGCAGAATCATCAAATTTGTGCTGCTGATATGGACACAGACTTAATAAAAGTTTTATTTGAGACAAATAATGTTATGCAGTGGAGGATTCCTTTAAGCAGTGCTGCCAATACACCTAATCCACCGTTTACGTCACAGTCTCTGAATTGGAAAACAATACACCGAGGGAAGCAATATGATGCACAAAGGTCCAAACGTTGTTGGCAACAGATGATTTTTTTTTCATAATTTTCCGAAGGATATAAAGTTTCAAAATTTAAAGAAGTTAAAGATATTCTGCCTCAGGTAAAAAAAACCGGTTAAGATGTGTTGCATGTGCATTTCCACAGCCTTTGAAGTGTTTTTCAATTTTACTTCCTGAAAAACGAAGCAAATAACGCAATATTTTTGTCAAAATAACTTTCTCCCTGCATCACTAATAGTACTGTTCGCCGCTGCTTTGTTGACCCAATTCAGATCACGTGACTGACCAGTGGATAAGGTGTATTTTGGCAAAGAGCAGAAAACATTCCCAAACACATCCGTTTAAAAGGTTTTTTTTTCTAGTTGTTAACAACACTAGAAAATATACAGAAACAACAACAACACTGATCATATGTTTATAACTTACCAGCCACTTTCGTCGTACAATTAACAGGTGTGCTTAAAGGTCCAGCTCCAATAGTGTTAAAAGCCTGGATTCTTACTTGGTATTTTGTGAACGGCTGAAGTATTCGATTAAATCTCATACTCATGTTACCGGCGTGGCAAAAAGCTACTCCTCCTTTCACATGTGTTTTGTTTCCCCGAAGTAAGATTCGGTAACCCAACACCTTGCGGTTACCATGATTAGGAATCCAAAATATCTCAAAGCCTCTCTTGCCAATATTCCCTGCTGTTACATCCTTGGGTGGAAATTTTGGTTCTTTGAAAGAAGAAATGACAAAAAGTTCAAAAACAAGCTTACAAGAGAAAAAAGAGTGTTTGAAGAGATTATTTCACTCACCTTAACCAAGTTGACAATTAAAAGAATCCATTTACATCGGCTTGAAAGAAGCCATTTTAATACATCGGTTTGAAAGAAGCCATTTACATCGGCTTGAAATAAGCCATTTACATCAGGATTAATAAGCCGGACTTGAACAAAGACCAAGGCAGAGTCCACTTACCCCATACCTGGGACCATATTCTCCAGTCACGTGTGTCAAAGGCGTGACCCAGCGTGACTGCAGTCATTGTGAACAAGACTGAAGCAACAGTTGAAAGCTTTATGCTTCAAACACTGTATATACTGTGTATCAAAAGTATTTAACTTCAAATTTATTATCACATCCAGTATAGATGAATCTTCATACTAAGTAAAACTATTGAACCAAAGTGGAAGTTTATACTTAAAAATTATCTTCTGAAGTGTAGGTAAGTAATTAACACTTAATCTATTTCAATTGAAGTGGATAGAGGCAGAATATCTACTTATTGTAGCCCACCCAATAATTTTCGTGCAATTTCATTGAATAAAATTCGTCACGTGGTACAAAATCGGAAGTAGGTTATCAGCGAATATACTCCTTCCAATTTGATAACTGCCCTGCGATTTCGTCGGCCAAAGTTTTATCGCAGAAAAAATCATTGACAGGGTTATAAAATAAATAAACCCTTTTTGGCTCACTGGTATATCAGAGGGTATGATGAGATTGCTTCACGGCCAATTGTTCGTTTTTCAGAAAATCTATCGGCCGCGGACATTATCCTCCGATATACCAGCCGCCGGAAGGGGTTTATTTACTAAATATCCACTGCAGACCAACGCCAGCTAAAGAGCATAAGTCATAGCATAACTCAAACCAGCACTAGTGAATCAGAAATAAAATAAATTACCGATTTTCTTTTCGCAAAAACATACTGTATTTGAGCTGTTTCGATTCCGCTGTTTGTGCTGAATCAATATGGTTCTGTCTTGTTAACCCTTTCAGTCCGAGGCGTTTAGTAAGCTCTTCCAGTTAGAGTCCATACTTTTCAAGGAATAAGGTGGGGGAAATATACTTTTCATTTTCAGTGTTCGCCCTTTTGATCAATTCTCATTTTCTCATTACCAAATATCTTACTGCATGTGTGTGTCAGTTATGTAAGGAGAAGTTTGATGTCGATAACTAACTGGACTGAAAGGAATGACGAATTCAACTAAAAAGAAACACGTCACGTACCAACATCTTTTGTAAGGCATACGACTCCACGCCAAGAGAGGCAATCACCTAGTCCTTTAGAAGTTTCTCCACAAACAAGAAACTCGTACTGAGTAGAATCGTTAAGACCATCGACCTTGACAATGAACGTTTTGTTGTCCTTGATAGCTTTACTGATCCACGTAGATTCCTCGACCTTCATAAAGACGTGGTAGTTCCTTGCGAAACTTGCCTGTAGAAGATGTTGCGGAATCGGCCCCCATTTTATTACACAGCTTGTTGAGTTTGTTTCTATAACCGTCATGTTACTTGCAGGTGCTAAAGGAACTAAACAAACAGTGGAATAAGCTACGGAGGGGTTGGCGCAGTGGTAATATCTCTGCCTTCCAATCCTGAGGTCCCTGGTTCGATCCCTGACCTGGTCAAGGAATGAATGTTTGGGCGACCTTCTTTCTTGCTTAAGGCCACTCAACTTTCCATCCCCCCGGGGTCGGTAAAATGAGTACCAGCATACAAAGACCGCTTTGAATCGGCTGCCTGAGGCGCCTATATATGGTTCCGGTCCGCTAGGGGTAAACTGATCATTGTAAAGTGCTTGGAGCATTTATATGTAAAGGCACTATACAATGCACCACTTTACCTTTCCTTTTTACAATATTAGCTATAGTAAGAAGAGCAGACGATAGCAAAACAGGAAAATAGCGAAATGCAAAATACGCGAATGAGGGAAAACTTATAGGAGGTGTGAGGACTTTGCCAAAAAGGTACTGAAAATTTCAACGGAGTTTCTTTTAGAAACAAAGAACCAAACAGAACGATTTTTCCTTCCGTTTCTTTTCCCACTGCTTTATATAAGAAGTTGATACGAATATTTAGTTTTTAACGGTTATGAATGTCTTTATTTTTATCGCTCAGAGAGAAGTTGAACCTCCGCCTAAATTTGAACTCTGAAAAGTGTAAGATGTGGGAGGACCTAACCCTTTTATAGCGCGGTTTCCTGTTATTCAAAAATATGGAAAAGAAGAGCAGAATATTAGTTATTAACATCTCAAAATAACACCCTCTCATCGTCAGCATGTGTTCATAAAAAACACAGCTACTGATACCCCTTTCCCTTGAACTGAACGTAGTAGAACACAAACCTCCTTCACTCCAGCAGATTATAGGAGAACTGTAAGGTCCAACGCCGACTTCAGTAGCCATACTAACCTTCACCAGATATTTGGCGTACGGTTTCAACTCCGTGAGTAGTAAACATCGCTTGTCACGGCCATCTGACTCAATACTTTCGTTAAATGTTTGATTAGTTACGCTAATATAAAAAGACTTTATATTGCCATTCCAATACTCTCGTGGTGGCAGATCCCAACAAACTTCAAACGACGTGTTATGAGATTCCTTACATCTCACGTGCGGCGGTGGAGCAGCTGGAGCTGTTATAAACATAATTATAGTATTGCATTAGCTTGGTGTTTGGATAGGTTGGGATCTTTAGATATAGAATTTAGAAAAAGATTTATTGTCAGACCAAAAATAATGTAGTTGCCAATGTCAGCAGTTCTGTCCCATTTTGCATGTGTAACGTACTTTGTGCTAGTTTTTGATGTCGTCTTTTTAACACTGATGTTAAGACCGACGGTTGCGATGGACAAGAGCAATGAAATATCGGTTACTTTAACAGGTCTGTTACGAAGCTCATAAATGTGGCAAAGTACAAAAAACTTTACAGCTAACTTTGAAGGAATCCTCCACTGTATAACATTATTGGTCTCAGATGAAACTTTTATTAAGTCTGTTTCCATATCAGCAGCACAGGTTTGATAATTTTGTGCATCTAACCAACGCCAAGCAATTTGTTTTCATCAGTTTTACAGTTTGAATTTCCCGCACGCGGCCATTTTGAATTGTGACGTAGCGTGGTTGCTGTGCCAGACCTCCTCTTGTTCATTGCTATTGTATTCATCAAGAGTGGAGACGGGCACTGCAACCAAGTTACGTCACAAAACAAAATGGCGGCGCGGGGGAAATTCAAACCGAAGAACTGGTCAAACTAAATTGCTTGAAATTAGTTCTATGCACAGAATTATCAAATTTGAGCTGCTGTGATGGAAACAGACAAAATAAAAGTTTTATTTGAGACCAATAATGTTATACAATGGAGGATACCTTTAACGGCGTTTTTCCAAAGAAATTAAAGTAAAGCTTAACCGAATTGGAAGTATCTAAGACGACAATGGGATAAGCCGACAATCAAAAGATGATAGTTACTGAGTTATTCTTAACAAATAATTTCAACCTGTATAAAATAGCAAGAAATGAGAAAATCTTAAAAAATACAGTGCTTTCTAATCTACAAAACTCGTGAAAATATAAAGACATGCCGTGGTCTCTGTCATAGTTTGGCTTTCGTCAGCATTTCGCTTTAAGCAATAGTGGTGGCCACTAGCGCTGCTGATCTAGTAAATAGTGGTTCTCGCTGGCTTGTGGTTTCGATTTAAAATTTTGGTTCACGTCACTAGTGTTGTTCCAACTGATAAGGCTACATTCATTTTGTATACCCAAGGGGGGTAGAGGCTTTTGGGGGGCGGAAATAATATCAACATGAATGTCGTTGTTTTAAATTTATGGGTCACTTGTTACTGTCATCGGTTATTCTCTTCTGAATTTTGGTAGCACCTCGCCTATTTTATTATTATCTTCATTCGTTTATACCATTGTCTTTATCATCATCTTTGTTGTCGCTGCACTCATTTTTTTTGGTCCTCTTCATGGTCGTCATCACCACAATCACTCCTATAATCACTATCGTTGTCAGTAGTATAGTATGCACCGAATTACCCTCTTTTTGAGGTGCCAGTGAGGTGCCTGCATAAATTATCTCTGGGACGACGCCATAGCTCGTGAATAAAATCCCGGTGAATTTAGTTATCTCCTTTATATTCCAAACTTATGAATAAAATGCGGTGCAGAATTTGAATTTGTAGATGCAGAATTTCGTGGAATAGTCAAGATTGTGAAACGTTATCTCAAAGTGGGAAAGTGGACAAGTACTTTGACGAAACATTTCGTTATATGAACGTAACCGAAGTGGAGTCGAGACTAAAAGACTGTGTTTCTGCTCTTATCCCAAACAAGAAGGATCAAGAAATTCTGGCAGCTTGTGTCGGTGGATCCAAAAAGAATGAAGTCTGGAGAAGAAAAATTAGGGAAGACGTGATAAACATCATGAACTATTAAGTGAACATCTTGTAAAATAGACCCCATCATCCAAAAAAGACTTGAAAAGACCTTTACGAATAACACCTTTTTTTATCAATAAATCATTACAAGCTATCTATGTGTCAATGCATCTCATCCATTTCTCGGGCTTTTTCATCACAGTTTGAAACCTTTTTGTCAATTTTCCTGCTCGTAATTTGTCAAGATCGGGTCCCGTACCGATAGGTCCAGAGTCTATATAGGATACCCATTGAGGTTTCTTTCTCTTTCGTGGTGGCTGTATCTTCCATTTCTCAGAAGGAGGTGGAGTAGGAAAAGGAGAATCTCCTAATCCTGGGCTGGGTGTGAGGTTGGGCTCTGAACTTGTTGGGCTTTGCACCATTGGGTTGATTGGGGTAGCTAAAGTTCGCCACCATTGTTTAACATCGGGAACAGTAATCTCTGGATGAGAAAGTGGTTGGGTTGGCACGGAAGACGTCTGCTGTTGAGGAAGAGCCTGGGGTTGGATCGGTGATCCACTTTCCATGTGAAAGGCTGGCGGGTAGTTAATCTGGCGTTGGAAGTTAAGATAAGGTTGCAGTTTTTGCGCATGCATACATCTGTGCCTTGACATCAGCAGGCAAATCAGACTGGGCCAAAATTAGGTCCATGTCTTTGTCCAAACGACTCATTTCCTTTACCTCCGGAGGTTGCTTCGGCACCTGACATTCCTTGTGGTCGTTTAAGCGTTGAATCATTTGGTAACACGTTCGTTTTCAACCTGCATTCGTCGGGGTGTTAGGTTTCAGGTCGATGAAGAGGTATCCATAAGTGCGGCTTACATCTTCATTTTTTCGCAAAAACGCTTAGAACTGTTTTGCCGGGACACATCTGCTTCTCAAATGCCAGCACTTAAAGCTTATCCCTTGGACTCTTGAACATCACGAGGTAGTGACTATTCAAGCTCAATCCGCGGTTAATCTTTGATTGATTGAACAGGTTCTGGGTCAAAAACAAAACACTCAGTCCCCGGTGGTGAGATCCTTTGGTGAATAGATCAAGGACCCTTTTATCACTAGATGTCTCTGCCATCTGGTCGTCAAGTACGATTAAGTTGTTTATCATTGGGTTTAGGTACCAATCTTCCTCCAGGTCCGCGGGAATGCCTTTTACAAACTAGGTACACTGTGTTGCATTTGCTCGTAGGCTGGCTGCCATTGGGTGTAACAGTAGATGATCCGCCGAGGGGGAGGTTTGATGAGTTGCGATGAGTGTTCCAGCAATTTCTTCATCCAGAAAGTCTTTCCCGAACCAGTCATCCCAGCAACTATGGCTGTGAAGGGTTGACTCAATTTGAAGGTCTCACATTTTACTTTTTTAAGCCCACTACCAAACTGACTTGTGGTCAGCGATGAGTGATCCATGCCTTGCGGTATGGTTTCAGAGACAGATTGGTGCTTTGATTTTACATGTCGAGTCAAACTGTCTTTTCGGGAAAAAGTTCTCCGCAATGTGAGCAAGTCCAAGAGGTTTATTCCTTACGAGGGACTTAAGGCAATACCACCACTACCACCACTACCACAACCACTGCGGCCACCACCACCACCACTGTCACCACCGCCACCACAAACACCAACACCAACGCCACCACCACCACCACCAACGCCATCATCACCACCACCACTACCACCACCACTGCCACCACCACTACTACCACCGCCACTAGCACTACCAAATGATGTCATCAAAAACAATACGTTCATACACGAACCAATCACGACGAACCAAAACAGTTGCTATTTGCGTAATAAATGCATTTGGCGCCATTTTAGTAAAACGGCCTTTGGAATTATTTTCATAGTAATAGAGGTAATTTATACAGACACTGCATTTTATTCATGAGCTATGACATAATCCAGATATAACTTATGCAGGCACCTTACTGGCACCTCAAAAAGGAGGTAATTCGGTGCATCCTATACTACTGTTGTCATTTACAGCACTGTTATCTCCATTAATAATTTTGTTAACAGTTCTATTTTCTTTCTAGAAGGAACAGAAAGGGGAGGAGACAAGTTACTTTTACCTTATTTGTGGGGTGGAGTTCGTTAAAATACCGTATTGCATTAGGGGTTCTAGAAATTATTTTGTTTCTCTTTTAAAAACCTCTGCCCCCCCTCTCCTTCCTGCAGTAAAGGAGCCTGGTGGTACACATAACAAATGCAGCCCGAGGGTTTTGTTGATCTTGTCAACATTGTGACTGTTGTCAGCACCGCAGTTCTTGTTAACAAAGTGGTTCCCGTCAGCATTGTGGTTCTTTTTTACATTGTGATTGTTGACATTACTGTGAGTTCCATTAGCATGTGGCACTCGTCAGAATTGTTTTCTTTTCTGCATAAAGTTCTTGTCTTCTAAAATTATTTTCAGTTTTAACCTTCTCGAAATTACAGATATTTCTTTTGCGCGTTTTCAAAATTTTGTTCTTTTTCCCGCGACTTTTATAGCTCATTGAAAATTTTTGAGGTTTTGCTCATGCTTATTGACATTTGTTTACAACTCGTTCCCAGCCAATAAAACAAGAAGTTTTAAAGCTTTCTATACAATTTCAGTACTGTTTGTTTAAACTTTTTTTTGTGTTGAAATATACGTTTATTAAAAGCTCCGTCTAAGTTTTGATAGGTCCGGGTAGTAGAGATCTTATAAGGAAAAGTTAATAATAATCAAATTGCATGACTTACCTTCTTCCAAAGTGTATAATCCTCTAGGGTATGTGTGTCCTCGACCACATTGTGTGATAGAAGTTACGGTGAACTTATAGAATGTTCCAGGTGTTAGATGATGCTCAGTAAATTTCTGAACTGATGCAGGAAGGATAGCCTTGTTGTGTGGCGCAGTAACTTCGAAACTCTGCGGTTCTGCCGTAAATGCTAAGAAACGTGCAGGACAAACATTCCACGATATCTGAATTGATGTTGTATTCTTGATGGGCTTTCCAAAGTCCAAATTGGTGATTACTGTATGGAAATAACAAAAAAGCTAACCTTTAGCAGAATCAACCTAAAAATTTAAGGAAACGTTTTAGCTTTGATAAATGTAGTCAGGCATGATAAATATAAGTAAAATGCAAAGTAAAATGTTTTAAACAATAATTATCAAAAAGTTCCAAACGTTTCGGCCGATAGTTCGGTCGATAACTATGAATGAGTGTCCTTCAGTCTACTAAGGTTAAACCGACAGAGCATTAAAACTTAGGTTTAAGTGAACAACGAGTAGCGACCATAAACTTTAACGAACACTCAAAAACTGAGTACAACACGCTCACGGCCATGATCACATTGTGCAACCAAAGTATTCCATTAAGGACGAAAACGCCGCGGAAACGATCGTACCTCAAAATATATATATTTGTCTTTGTTTCGCAAAGCAATGCTAAAGCCACTGACATTGTAATTCACTGTTTATTTTTTTGCATTTTGATCAAAGTTATCGAGTTTTAATTCCACTCCACGGAAGAAGAACGAATTTATCGGCCGAAACGTTTGGAACTTTTTAATAACTATACTTTTAGTAAGAGACAACGTTCAAAAACATTTTACTTTAGCTTCCAAAATATCAATTTGGGCATACAGTTATATCATGCAAGTTAAAACGAGAAGCCAGTCCATTTGTATAGGTTATCACACGACTACGAGTTCAATTTGGAAATAATTTGCACGAATGGTTTTTCTAAAAGTATCAAAATTCGTAGCCGCAGTCGTCGTAGTCGTACTCCAAGCTGAAGTCGTAATCGTAGTCGTGATCGAGGTCGTAGTCGTATTGTAGTCGAAGTTGTGGTCATAGTCGTAGAATAAATTGCACTGAATTAACTCTTTTTGCACTGTGTGTACGAAAAATAACACTGTTCTCAACCAATCAGAATCGAGGAATTTTGTTGTGTATATTGTTATTGATACTGTTTAGTATTTCGGGCGTTATCCGAAGGCCATCTTCTTATCTTCTGCTGTTTTGATCTCGGCAGAATTTTTTTTTCTTATTTTTCTAAACAAATGTTTTTAGGAGTTCACTATACTAACTATCTTGATGTAAATAACATTTTGATAACGGCTTAATATTTTGCTATACCAGAATTAATCTCTTCGACTAAGGTGAGGAACACAAACGCCTCACTTACGCAAAAGATTGCGTCCAGTACGTTTACCCATAATTCCAAGCGCATAAACGTCTAAAATTTGCCAATAAAAACGCATAGCGAGAATCTGTAAACCACAAATTTGACACACACAGTATTGTTAGTAAATGTGTTAGTACAAGAAAGAGTTTTGTCAACTGTTAACTTCCCTAAGCTTCTTCTAGCGAGGTAAGGTTTGCAATGCATTGTGGTAAAATGTACAACCGCCATCCTTTTCAAAATGGTCAATTGCTCTCCTATCTTTAACGTTGAAATGAGTCGGTAAATTCTCCCAACTAGAGCTCATACTTTTGATTGAACAAGTTTAGGAGAATTTTATTTTTCATTTTCAGTAGTTTGCCTAGATTTAACATACATTTTGCTTTGTCTACAAACACTGCTCAGAATTTCAAAAAATACAAACACGTTAACCACAAACTTCCAAGCCAAGTCAAATAATGGATCTTTAGAAACACAAGCATGGATTAAAAACTTTACCCTTGGGTAAGGCTAATCAGTCTTTGAACAATCGGGTTTAGGTGATTGCTTAGTGCTTTGTGCCTCCTCCCAATTTTTTTTTTACTTTATTTCCAAACGGTGTGTTTGTTCGTAGTAAATATACGGAATGGTTAGGAAAGCCGGCAAACCTCGATAGGGAAAAACAAAGAATGTACAAAGATGCTTTGTTTTACGTTGAACGAATCTTAACCTTGCACATTCTTTGTTTCAGGTGTTAGTGAGAATATTTTGACTGGCTATTTGTTGATTTGTATTTCAAAAGCTTTTGTGCAGGGTCAAGACCAGAAAACAAAAGAAAATGGCAAACAAAGACATACAACAAAGGTTTCCTGACCAGTCCGTATATATTTACTGTGGTTCGTTGGATAGCTGACTGTTTTATAATTTACAAAATATTTGATTTATGAATGAAGTTGTCAGCAAAAAAGACAGAAATCAATTATCCATGGACAACTGAATCTGCCCTATGCATGTTTAGAACTTTTATATGATGAAGTTCCGCCAAAATGACATTGCAGGCGTAGTTTTCACCAAAACAATAGTTACCGGTCAAATCTGAATGTTTGCCTTTGTGGTCGTACAGATTCTTGAAACAAAAGATCAAGAAAAGAAAGAAAAATATCAAAAAATTGTTTGAAGATATTAAATTTTATTTTTCAAAACATATTTTAATAGACCTAATCCGCTGTTTACGTCACAGGCTCTGAATCGAATAAACAATACACCGAGAGACGCAATATGATGCACAGAGGTCCATTATTTCTGAGTTTTTTTGGGTTTTTTTGACGTTGTTGGCAACAGACGATTTTTCCTTTCGTAGTTTTCCGAAGGATAAAAAGTTGCAAAATGCAAATAAATTAAAGATATTCTGCCTCAAGTAAAAAAAAAACGGTTGAGATTTGATGCTTGTCTATTTCCAAAGCCTTTGAAGTGTTTTTCGATTGCATTTCCTGAAAAACGAAGCAAATAACGCAATACTATTGTCAAAGTATAAATCTTCTTCCTGCAACACTACTGTTCGCTGCTCTCTTTATTTACCCAATTTAGATCACGTGACTGACCAGCAGAATAGATCTATTCTGTTGTTTATTTTCTAGAAATTTCTACTTAAACAATTAGAATACTCGCTCTTAATTTCTATCGGCAATATAAATTTATACAGAAAAAAATACGGGGATAAGTCCATTTTTACAGATAACAGACATTTACAAACGGACAGCTACAAAAATACACGTTAAAACATTATTAGATTACCATTGTTTGCTTCGACGTGGCGCAACTGTGCATAATATCCATTGAGATTTGAAGTTGGCCTAAAGCTCATACAAAAACCTTCAACCAACTCGTAACCTCCTTGCTGTTTAAAATGCGTTATGACCACACCTACGGGGTTGCCTAACTTAGTGTCAAATCTGTAACAGAAGGTAATATAAGTAGATACATATCTGCTAATAAGTTTTCAACACTTGTTCAAAGAGAAGGTATGCACGTGTTGTTCTAACATGTTTTTCTGATACAAAGCCAACATGAGATAATAGGTGCGCATGCGCCAATAAGTATTAGAAGACCGAGGCACCAACCACACTCGCGTGGTGAAACGTCAATTTTCTGTTGTGTTTTATTTTTTTCCTCGCGTGGCGAAAATTGTAGCGTCTCACGAGATTTAAAAAACTGACCAATCAAATACGCAGAACCAGTCACATGACTGTCTGCTCGACCAGAAACAACAACAACAAAGTTGTGGAATTGTGGCCGTATTAGGTAACTAACCTGCAATGGATTAGTGTCCTGTCCTGGGGGAGTCAACTTAACATTACAGGAACCGGAAAATAGCGCCGGCCCTGTGAGCCACTTAGGCTCGAGAAAGGATTTAGCTATTAAGCTTTAAAGTCAAGCAAAAATCAAGCTGACAAAAAATGGCGGGTTAAATTCTTTTTACTAGGATTCACTCAGTCCAAAAAAACACAAAATAACCCTTTCTTGAACACTGGTAACGAAAATTCTTACTCGCGCTTGCTTGACTGTTTTCAAAAACGCATTAGGATGGATGGGTGAAAACAATACAAAAACGCTAGTGTGGATGAATTCTTTTGGTCCATTTTGCACGCTTTAGTGTGGTTCAGGCCTGAATGTCGATGTGACAGCAAATATATCCGGCAGTTGTGTCTTGGGAGGGCAGGTATAATGAGCATGTTATCTCACAAAATTAATGTAACTCGGCAGAACTGCAATCAACAAGTCTTGTTTAACTTTTTAGTTTTACCTCGTTGTCACGTTGTGAGATTCCATGACTTCAGAGAAACACAGTTGTATGGACGCGAGAACCCCATTGTTACTCATTACAACTTCAAACACCTTAGACTAACTTTAGAGAAGCTAGTTTTTTGGATATTACAGATTTGACATACTCCCAAGCTAGAGTAATTGGTTTATTATAATACTTAGCAAAAACAAACAAACAAAAAAAAACAATCAGATGACCATCCCGCTGTTCTAAGGGGCTCGATACAGCTCTCGTTCTGTGAGGTGAAAACACTGAACTAGCAATGTCTGCCATGCAAATGACAATACCTGGCGTACCCACCTAAAAATTGTGCCTCTGCTGAGAGACCGATGAGACTTAAACATAACGAATGAGCAAATTGGGGTAGCCATTAGGCCTTAGTTTCTCGGTTCTAGCCAAATACGCTTTGAGCGTTGAAACAACACACAACCAAATATTCGCAAAACCCTCAGGCTCCTTTGCTTTCTTCGCTTAAGGAGATCAGTAAGAATAAATGTGTACTTGCTTTCGCTAACTAACATGTTGTTAATACTTAACAAATAAATAGTCTGAGCTCTCTGACTAGTAACTATGGCAGCAACAACGTAACACGTTTTAGTGTAAGGTCTTTAAGACTTGACAACTCCACTGAATGTAATGTTTCCAAGTAGTCAAGTATCACTCTGACATCCCATATTTCTGTATATTTGGGCCTAGGAGGCCCAGACAGGAAAATCCCATTTACTAGGAGGCCCAGACAGGAAAATCCCATTTACTAGGCGTCTTACTAGTTTGTTCTGCCCAACAGATAAACATCCTTCAAGTTCACACAATTTTACAACGCACTTCTAGCAGTATAGTCTAAGTGAAGCCCTGTTCAAAAATTTGAATCAGAAAATCCAAAAACTATGTTCACAGATGGAAAAAGTGTTAATTTCCCTTTTGTGGCAAAATGCTTTTTAATTTGACATGTAATAAGAGTGCCGCTTTTTGGTCCCTGATCTCCATGATGCCATAAGGAGTTCGACAGTCGACTTAGATATTCTTCGTGCTTTATTGCACAGTTTTAATGATCGAGACACGTCATCTTCCTTAGACTTTTCCCGAGTGGATGCTGTTGCCCTGACAGTGGTAGTGCACGCACAGCTTTGTGGTTGGGAAGCAGTAAAGGGTCTGGTATTAGTAAACTTAGGAGTTGGGGCCACCAGATCTGAGTTGGCCGAACTAGCACTATCACCAAATCTTTTGATGTCTGTTCTCTCTCCAGTTTTTAAGCATCTAGCAGTTAAACAGAATTGGGGACAAGTAGAAAAAATTGGCACTTCAAGAACATGTTAATGCATCTACACTGATAGCCCCTGGGTCTGTTCCCTAAATGTACAGTTAGGCAGCTGAAGATTGGGTCTAGAGTCAAACAAATCAATGTCTGCAAAAATCTTGTTGTTTCCCAGAAAAAACCGGGCTTAAACTTGCATTATTTTCTTATATTGATTGTTCATTTGCTTCAGCATTGAGCACTCCCAGCAGGTGGTAGGCAGTTAGCCTTATGTGTTGTTTGCAAAACTGCCAAAGCTCTTTGTCAAGGCTATAACATTCTCTAAACCGTAGTGCACCCCATACCATCAATATAGCAGACGGTAGTCGAGTTTTAACTCCTATTGTACACAATCCTGTCTTTAAGCGAACTTACAAAATATCTAACTCCAAAGATCACTACCAGCATTTCGAGCTTATTTTAAAATGTCTTTTCTTTTCTCATTTAATGACCACGTGCCTTGGGCACCATTGCCTTCACATACCCCCCCCCCCAAAAAAAAAAAATCATCCTGTTTTTGAAGCATCAGTTGTCATGTCCATGTCTGGAGTACCTGTAAGCAACTGTTTTATGTGAAGTAGACAAGTTTTTTAGCCGACACCTCAAGACACATATAGAAGGATACAAAAGAGCCATTATCATACATACTTCGTTATTTCCCTTGTTCTCCCCAAGGCTTTATTTTCATCGATCTCAATGCTTCTATAAAATACTATTCCATACTGAGAGGTTGGTAAGTCTTATACTAATAGCTCAATCACCTGGACAACTTCCCTTTAGACCTACTGGGCCCAAATAGCAACTTTCCTTCAAAAGCTGTAGGGCACATGTGAGACTTTCCATTGTAAAATGGGCATGTTCAGTAGAATCATCAAGGCCCTTCAGATTGAGAATCGAACTATAAGTGCTATTTCTCTTTTTCCTAAGAAAACCATCTGAAATATGATTGACGTGCACATGAAGAGGTTTATTCAACTACTCCTGTGCAAATCAGTTCGCTTATTCCATCATCTAAGATATTAGCTTCTCCCGCATTGTAATCAGCTGGAGGCATCGGGTAATTTTGAACAGGGATTTTGTGAGAGTGAGTGTTGCAGTATATATCCAAAATGTTGGTGTCCAAAATGACAAAAAACACAAATTGCACAAAATGTTTCGGCCTGCCAGCAACCTTTGTATAATTCAGACTGTCTCTTAACTCAGTCTTTACTTTGTTACTTAATTCTGGTTCTTTTGACCGGTGCACTTCCTCTTTCCCTCCCCGATACAAATCTGTTGTTCTTCCATTGGCTGTGCCTTATCAAACTGCCTTCTTCTGTTCATCTTTTCTGAATTACATTTCCGCCCTTGCTCAATATACATGTTATTCGATTTGTATCCGTTAAATGACCTTCACTGCTCTTGGTAAGTCATTCCCAAATAACTCTGTTGTGATTGGGTTGGATGGTGCACAAAAATATCGATAACTTGGATGTAATCCTGGCTTTAAATCCTCCCAGCGGCGACAATTAAGCTCGATATTAGCATTGGCTAAGAGCAAAACGCCATACATGAGAGGGTTCACAGTATTCTTTTCGTTAGTGTGCTTGTGGTTGACACAAGAACTTCACAACCTGAGCAGCGGCCGTAATAACCGGCTTTCACGAGCGACATTAAACTTCGGTATTGCTTGTCTTAGCCCTCTCAGACTGATTATTCCATATTGGGGTGTTGATTCTTGTTTCAGCAAGCATTTCAGCCGTTGGCTTTGAATATTTTTCCCGAACGTCACTGAGAGTTTTTTCCCCTGGTTTGTCTCTCAGCAAACCTTTGTCGAGGCTGGCAAAGTTGCCATTAACCTCTGGCCCCTCAACATTTTGTTTTTTCATCAAGGCCAATTGTTAAACAAAATAATTGCCTTCTTTGCAAATAAACAAGAGAGTGCCAGACTCCATATTATGCAATCCTAGGAATTCTTAAACTGAAAACATCTTCAAACTTAAAATATCTTCTCTCGTACATAAGATTAAAGATGGGAAAAGAGCTATTCCTGCTATATTTCAATAACTAATTTTGTGTTTCTGAAAATCATAAATATAATACAAGGTATGCTGCTAATTAGAACCTATACAGACTATACATATAAAAAATATGGGAAAAAATACCAAGTGAGGTAAAATTGTTGCCTCACAATTGTTTTAAAAAACAACTAAAACTTTTTTCTTATTATCAGACAGGTGTAAATTCAATCAAAACCATGAAAATATGTCACAAATATGTACGTATTAATTTTTTCTTTTATTTTTCTGCTAACTACGATCTACGTTTCCACCTCCTTTTTCTCCTACAGAATTTGCTCTTAAGCAATACGACTAATACATCACTATTTCCCCTCCCCCCCCATTATTTTCACCATGGTAGTGGCCAACACGAAAGCTTTCCCTCCTTTGACCACTACGCACTTTTCCTCCTAAAGTATAATCAATCGAATTCTAGCTTCCCCTTCTTTTAAGTCTTGATATAATTGGGGAAAAAAACTACAACTGTAAATAGGTGCAAAACAATAAACTTGAAACTTGAAACTTTTCAGGCTATTGAGGAGTGCAGCTTCAGCACTGGATTCTCCCTTGGTTTCCGTCTTATTTCAGCGGTTCTGACTCAGGGCTGGCGCCATTATCAGCCTTATACCTCCTGCTCGAATCATCTAAAGTCAGGTCTTAACTTCATTGTCGGATTTGCCCCTAGCATCTTCCCCAGGTTGAAAACAGTCTTCCATTCGCTAGGTGACCTTACAGAAACCTTCTCCAGGATACAGATGAATGTTTCGTCGTCGTTTTTGTTCTCAGATGTCTCAGGGGAAGATGGAGCAAGACTGCTTTTTGGTGGGCTTTTCCTTGTACTCGACGATGACGATCTTTTCGCCTTTCTGTTTTCTCTTGCTGAGACAGCCTTCTATTGCTTTTCAACGACTCGTTGGGATCTTTGGTCCCTTGTTTTGGGTCTTTAGAGCCATTTGCGGGATCTTTTTTCCGGATGCGCGACTCGCTTCTGGAGCCCTTGCAACCTGTTGGCTCAATGCCAACATTAGTCGCATTTTTTGCGGCCATGACGGCCACACCACGTTTGACAACTTCCTAATTTTTGTCCCTAAAACTTTCTCTTGACACTTTCTGAAACACCGATTGATAAACACACGTTGCACTGATTGGCGCTTGCGCACTTGCTACCTCATGGAATCTCACAACATGGTAACGAAATAGAATCGAAATTATGGAGCTGAAAAACTCAGCCCAGCTTGTAGAAAAACTACTCTCTCTTTTCATTGCTATTTTTCTAAAAAATTCATTAAAGCCGCTGATCTTCTTCGCGCCAAGATTTGCAAATACTGGGAGGTTCGCAATTGTGGTTAGTTGAGTATCGAAAACAAACGTTTTTAAGTTTCCATTTACAACTATTTTTTGACAAAGTTCTAGCTATTTAACTTTTTGAAAATTGCTTTTAAAATGTTGGCCTTATGGCTGGCGGAACTGTTTCGGTAGATCTCTGTACTTTTGTTTGCTTCATAGCTTTCTGACGCGATACCACGATTTCTTGCATCTCAGCGGTTTCATACTCTGATTACGTGCATTAACAAACCTAAGATTTTGTATCGATCGAGTAACTACGCAACTTCATCATTTTGGTTCTTGCGTTGTAAATCGATTTAACGATTTAAAAAACACATAAATTTATTTTTAGATACTTCACATCAAGCAAGAAGTATGCTGTTGCTCAATCGATTTTCTGAAATTTCTCTCTATAACAGGTAGGGTGGTGGAACGTGTTTGGGAGTTTGGTACTTACTTCCATTGTTGCACGGTCACATTGTTTGGTGGGGTCAGCCCTAGGTCCGTAAATGTTAATTTTATCTGAAAACACAAAAAATTAACAAGATTACTATAATAATGATCAATACAACCAGTTGTAATCACAAATGTAGGGAAAAAGCTGTGAGCTCTGGTGTAATTGTGTTCCCGTTTTTATTAGTAATTTGAAAACGGTTTACATGATAACGAAATATACATTGACGCACTGTAAACTTTTCTAATCGGAGATTCAGCTAATCCACCTGCAAATGCGGCCATACAGCCTTTAGTTCATAGTCACGTGCGGTCTCAACATAAAAACGAGGTTGAGGTACAGTCGACAGACTCTATACTTTCTCTGGTACACTGCGTGAACCCAGAATTCCTTGCGCCTGCCCAGAAGCCCTTGTGGCCATACAGCCTTTATTTCGTGATGGTGCACGAGAACAAAGACAATGCTACAAATTACACCGCTGTGTTCATCGTAGTTTCTTGTGTTAAAATACATGGTCTGTACTGTTTGATACTCAACTTTTTTTAGATACCCAGTGAATTACCCCTACACCGCTGGCATTACCTAAGAATTTAGTAGCTAAGGTCCATCCAAGAGAATACTGTCAGAAGTCTTTCACTACACAGTATGTATGTTTATGAATCACAGCAAAGAGCAAAGACCGGAAGAAAAAAGGAGAAAAAAATCTCTGTGAAGGGTTGGTTTTAACTCACGACTTTGTGAAATAGCTCTAGATAACTCTAGCCGACTTTTCTATAGGATCAACTACGAGTATGGTTGTTGGATTAAACAACTAGACGCCGTAAAGGCGTTCGCTGGGCTACCTGTTTGTCAAGTAGCTTGTTCGTACTTCATTTCGGATACATCAATGTGGTTATTTAAATGTATACCACTGCTGTCTCTTAAGTATTACATTGATTCATCAAATACCGTTCATTGTCAGCCAGTGAGACACGCAAAAATTTTCTCAAAGCAAGCTTTGCTGTCCCGGGTTCGATTCTCGCTAAGTACAGATAGTTTTTTTATTTGCCCGCTAAATGAAATCTTATAAAACAAAGAAAGTTATCTTCTATATTTTTTTTTACTTTAAGTGCATGTAATGTAAACTAAAACTAGCGAAAGCGCCGGGTCGTAGCATAGTGGTTAGGGAGACAAACAGAAGGCCCGGGGTTCTAGTCCGCAGTGGACGCGTCCTCCAGGTTTTAGTACATGCTGTACAAGATAAAACCGTTGAGTTTGAGTTGAAAGGCAGGCAAAAATTAAAAGCTAGTTGCAGGCAAAGATTTAGAGCCCACTGCAGGCAGATTTAGAGCCCATTGCAAGCTTTTATGGATAGATTTTATCACGAATTGTCTGACGAAAAAGAATTAACCATGTTGGGAGTTTTTGTATCTCATTATCTGGGTACTCAAATCATTCGCAACTCGGAATGGATAAACAGCAAGGCTCAGCTCACTACCTCACTGGCAGGTAAGAAAGTAGTCAAATCTCGTATCAAAATTTAATTTTTCTTCATTCAGGTAAAGCGCGTGGGCTCCCTGTGTGCCATTGTTCCCAAAAAAATCGGAGACGCCGCGATTCGTCAAAGAGACCGGTGTCTTGCTCTGGAGGCCTCAACATTTTTTCTAGGCGTGAAAATCTCTGGTTTGCGGACAGTCATAAAATAACAACGCTAATGTACTTGTTCAATTGTCCACGCGCACTTGTAATAGGACCGGGTGTAAAACGATTTGGCATTTGAGTTAACAAACCGGAAAATACGACTTACAGACAATTATTTTCGATCTGCGAAATTTTCTAAATTTGGTGATAAACTCGTTCAGATTTTTGTACACGTGTAAACGGGGCTTAGATCTGTGGTTTTAAGTTTCTGTACAATAAAAAGAACAGTAATCGATGACTCGAGAATAGGAATATAATTTCTCGTGGTAAAAACAACTTTTTAATCACTCGCTGCGCTTGTTCGTAAATTATTTCTGCACTCGAAAAACAAACACTCGTGCCTTTGCGTCATTGTCGGACTTCAAGGTTTTCGTCAGTCGCTACCACAGCTACTACTAATCGTCGTTATTTGTTTCACACATTATCGCAATTTAAAATTTTCTGTTATCTTCTCTTGTATCTTTGCAACTCATTACGTTTTGCAAACCAAATTCAATTGAAGCCCTTGTTCGATTAGATTTAATTACCTTCTCCGAAACATTTTTTGAAACATTGTTAAACAATTCACTGCCCTCATCTAGCAACCTCTTGTCCCACGGCAGATTTAGAAACTGTAGTTCAAACGCTACTTTTAGACCTGTAAAAGGAATAAATGAATTATGCTTTACTGAAAAGTCAAGTTTGAATAACAGTTATTAGGGACGGACCATCAGAAAAGTGATGGGGGGAGGCAAATTTTAAGTTTGCAGGAATTTTTTTACAGGTGAAACCCTTTGTTCGAGCTTTTTTTTCACAAATATATTTTTGTCGATCATTTAGAAAAGAATAGAACTTAAATCCTATTTAGAGAGCTTTAAAATGTCTAATGATAGATGTTACAGGAGAACCGTGCTATTAAATACCAATCTTACTGGGACTGAAAACAAGTAGAAAAGTGTGTTCATTTAAGGGGAAAATTTAAAAAAGCACAACATCGGTGTGTGATTATGCTACTCAGTAGTATGTACTTGTTAGTACCAGCAACATAAATCATGTGTACCTACAAAATCTTAACTTAAACACTTAAGGTGCCATATTATAGTTTCAGATATGTTGGGGCTTTCTAAATGTACTTGCTTATAGAATGTGGCTACGGATACGATAACAATCAAAACAACAGTATTGATAGAGATAAATGCAGTTAGCAACAACAGCGACAATCGACAATGACATAAATAATGGCGACGTTTAAAATAACAATCAAGACAACAGTATTGATAGAGATATTGGCAGTTAGCAACAATAGCGACAATCGGCAATGACATGAATAGTGGCGACGGTTAAGATAACAATCAAAATAACAGTATTGATAGAGATAAATGCAGTTAGCAAAAACAGCGACAATCGACAATGACATGAATAGTAGCGATGGTTAAGATAACAATCAAGACAACAGTATTGATAGAGATAAATGCAGTTAGCAACAATAGCGACAATCGACATAGACATGAGCAGTGGTGACGTTTAAGATAACAATCAAGACAACAGTATTGATACAGATAAATGTAGTTAGCAAGCAACAACAGCGACAATCGACAATGACATGAATAGTGGCGACGGTTAAGATAACAATCAAGACAACAGTATTGATAGAGATATTAGCAGTTAGCAACAACAGCAACAATCGACAATGACATGAATAGTAGCGACGTTTAAGATAACAATCAAGACAACAGTATTGATAGAGATAAATGCAGTTAGCAACAACAGCGACAATCGACAATGACATGAATAGTGGCGACGGTTAAGATAACAATCTGGACATAAACGCAGTAATTTTAAGACAAAACATTAAAAAATTATAAAATTTTGACACAAAAAACAACAGATGCAGGAAAATTAATTGCTGACCTTGCTGGCAACGACTGGCGTTCGACGTTGTCCCATTACTTTCTACTTCCACCTCATACGCTTGTTGAGAATTTTCTAAATTTGATTAAGTTTGTCAGCTCTAATTTTTTGATGGCTATTATCACAAACTTATTATTATCTTTGAGGAAGAAGTACAACCACTTCCTTTATCCTTCATCCTAAAGGAATTCATGATTATACTCCTCTTAATTTCTATTCTTGTATACAAAAGTGGATATAACACTGAGTGAACGGTGGTCCAGTTTTGCTTTTGCTTCAATGAACATCATGAGTTTTTGAGCTAGACGCGTATAGTCCAACGTGCATAATGTGATCGCTTTAGTTTGAATTATTTTAGCCTTAAAAAGGCGCCTATTGAGCTTTTTATCAAGCTCGGACGCTTGGATTTTACAGAAAAACCGTATTTTTGTCTTCATTAATCGAGCTCATTATCACTCGACCAATACAGTCCGAGACCTTTTCAAACAGACTTTAGTCTCGGTTGACTAATTAACAACAAAAAAATGATAATAATGTGAATAATGATATGAACAATAAGAAGAATTTATGATTAACATGAACACTAATGATGATAGAAAACGATGATAGTAAAAACAAAAGTAACAGAAATGATGCAAAAAATGACAATAAGAGGAAAAACAACAAGAAAAGATATTCTGAAACTCAGAGAAAAACTGTCTGCTCTTTTAAGTTTCTATGATTATTTTAGCGTCACTATTATCCTATTATTGTTGTATACATCGTTTCGTTACCTTAAGTCTAACCTCTTTATCTTGATTGTTGTAAATTACCTAAAACTGCGGCGTTCTTTAAAGCCAATATACCAAGATACACAATTACTAAAGTAACTATTCTGACCGTGGAAGCCGGGTGGGGGGAGGGTTACAGTGTCCATAAGTACCTCCATCCACTGGTCGTTAGTGCTGGGTAGGTTACGGCTTGAATATGTACAAGATTGGAAATTCGTTTCCTGACATATCAACTATTATTAAAAACACAAACACTTTACGAAGCCAAACAACATGGCCGCAATCTTTCGGTTGGTTTTGGCATTGTGAGGCAACACGTACCTTCCGCAACCAGCACTTCAATATCCGTGAAGTTTGTCTCTACATCAATCGGTAGTTTCTGGGTATTGTTTACATCAAGAACAGTATAGGTAGCGTCACTTAAACCAAATGTCCTCCTAGCTGTATATTCGTGAAGGTTCACTCGAAGATCTCCATCGCCAAACACGGGGAACTCTTCGCTATATCTATCACAAGTCATGGCTCGTTGATTTTTCTCTGGATCAATTTGTGCTTTCAGGTGTGAACCAGTGATATTATTGAACATAAAGATGAAGGCTTTCTCGCTTGGTTGAAATGAAACGCAACCTTTAGGGCAAAATCAGATAAAAAATTAGTTTTTAAAAATAATTCAGCAACAAAAGCAAACACAGCGTTTATACTATGCATATATATAAAGATCCAAGCGATTTAGCGTCCTAGAGTAATTTCAATCTTGGAAGAACTTAGTAGAAAAAACACATCACACTTGAAAAAAGTCTGTCGTTGTGGCTTCTTTAAAGCTGTGAAAAAACCAAAGACACCACATAAAGTAAGAAACAAGAGATAGACTTTCAAATATCCTAAATCAAAGGCTAACATCTAAGATTTCGAAGTCAATGATGGACAAAGAACTCGCCAGTTTACAAAGTGGTAGTTTCCGAGCTCTGAATTGTTTGATTATGCTGTTTTGACCCCTCAGCAATAAATACCTCAAAGGGCGTGTCACATAATTCTCTGTTCTAACTTACTACATATAACCAAATTTCGAGAATCTGCCATGACATTGTACTCTTTGTTTGACTAACTCCCATCCTCTCAATACTAAATGTCATGTTTTGTATGGATTATGTAAGGAAGAGTAAGATACTGATGAATTAAACAACGCTAAAAATGGAATATTTGCTGACAAATAGAATTTTTATGAACACGAGTTCGGCACGTGGCTGGCAACTCATGGGGAGTAATTGATGACATTTCTTAGCTTTGCGAGGTTACATCAAATAAAGGTCATTATCCTTCGCTAACCATCTTCAAGCGTGGATATGTTTCGTTTCTCCTGCCGCTTTACCATTCACCTTCCCGTTTTTTCATCGTAATTTGGCGAATAATTTACCCTCATCTTCACTGGGCAGTAGCCACTGTTCTCTATATCAGGCTTTATGACAAATTTTGTAATTCAATTTCTTATAACGTGATATTTTAAACATGGCTGTAGGTCGAGGCCTACAACCATTTTACTCCAACACTTTGTTTGTTCATTTTGGCACTGCCCAGTCACCACAGCTCGGAGTATTTTTAAATATTGTTTTTAAATAATCAGTGGAAAACATAAAGAAGGGTAATAGCAAATGTCCTCCCTGTCTGGCTCAAAAACAGTTTGTGATGATAACTCCAAGCTTAAGGTGTAAATCAAATTTTTTCTCCTTATATAACAGTTCACTTGATTTTAGGTTTTTTAAAACAAGTGGCTTGTTTCGTGGCTAGTCTGTGCTACGGCCGAGGCAAATTTATTTGAAGAGTTTTATCACGTCATTACCGCTTTGCTTATCCTTCAAGTCGTACTTTTTGTTGTTCCTTAACCCTTTCAGCCCCATCCAGCTTATCGACATCTAACTTCTCCTTACATAACTCATACTAAATAGATTATTTTGTAATGAGAAAATGGAAATTGATCAAATATTGCAAACTACCGAAGATGGAAAGAAAAGCTCTCCTAAATTGGTAAAAAGTATAGATTCTGGTTGACAGAAGTTAGCAATGCGCCATTTTTGCGTGATTTGGGCTGAGAGGGTTAAACAACTTGTGTTCGCAGTTGTATTTGCCATCATCTTTATGCATTTACACCTTAGAGAACAACACGACTTTTAATTTATTCTCGCGTCGCACAAATAGTCAAAGTGCCCAAGTTCAACTCTATAGGGTAAGCTACAGATCAATCACTTCTATACCTTCGAGCGACGAAATTTCCTCCGAGACCTTATATGTTCCATATTCAGCTTCAAACACATTTTCTATTAAACCAAAAAGATGATTAAATTGATTAGTTAGTTATAAGGTAAAAGAGATAGTAAAAAAATAGATTTTTATATGATTATTTGGTAATTCATGAGGTAAGAATGTAACTCGCTTTGTATCACCGCTAAATGTAATAACAACAGTAAATGTAATACCAACGCTAAATGTAATAAAAATTAACACTAATTGTAATAAAACTTGTCAACAGCAAATGTAATAAACTTGAAGTATTATATGATAAATAAATTATCGTCGCCGTGAGATGATGGGGAAATCGTGATGCTCAGACGAAGGGCTA
>JAOBRD020228068.1:0-25328 GCA_027575215.2 Hydrozoanthus sils
AAAAAAAGGCCTTTTTCTCTCTATTTTTAGTTGTATATATAAGACCACCTTAACAATTTAATGACGAAGATAAAAGTGTGAATTTTTAAGTCTTATATTGCAACCGTCATTGTCTGAACCAAAGTTATGTTGAATTGTCAGAGTTGCTCCGTGCCGATCCCAACAAAATTTACCCTACATCCTTCCCTTTTTTTATCGCGTCTCATAATTTGGTAGGCGCCTTTTCTCTTATTCAGACGCAGCTGTATTTGATGACTATGACCGACAGTCTCGTTAGTGGTGAACGTCTGATTATTTCGTCCTGCATCTTTTAGGGAGGCAACATCGCTTGGTTCGAGGGTGATTATGTGAGAGTGTGGTATCATTTCGTTTCATGTGGATAGCGCAATTTGCAGATGAACCTGTACGTGCCTCTGGTTGCTGTGTTGGGAAAGAGCCGCTCTCAAGGGCTTCTTGGAAAACATAACTGTATGTTTTGGACTTAAGGAGAACGTCTTTTGTGGCTTCCAGTTCCTTCCACTGCTGGCTGCCTTCACCGTGCAGAGGTAGAATAGGGTAACGTATGTGAATCACGTCCACTCGACTCCAGCATTGTCGGGAAGAAAGAACCTTGTTGCACTTGCTCTACAGATGCGTAGCTTGTCTTGTAGGATTTGTGAATATTTTACTACCCAATAATTTCATCCAATATTTAGACTCTAAAATGGCAATATCGAACTAAGAAAATAATGACTCTCTGCCTTTTACTCGGCTTAGCTTCATGCTTCATCTTACCATGGCCTTTTTAAAAATGGCGGCGATTTTGATATTCTTTTGTGTGCATTCAACTCAGCCCTATTGGGTAATATATTCTTTTGAAAGTTTAACTCGAGAACGAGGCTAGCTTTATGACTACTGTGATTACAGTAATTGAAAACACTCGAGTTTGTTACTAGAAGACCTCTTTCAATCAAAGGTATCCTTAGGCGAGCTCGTGGAGTAAATAAGAGGTTGAGTAGGGGATCTGGTATTGCAAATATCATCACTTGGTGTATCGAGATAGACTGTCTGCGAGTACGGGCGCTTTGTTAAGTTTGCAATGACATAATTTGAATACGAGCGCATTTATTTCAATCTCCAGGTTTGTACAGTGAGATATATTTTGACTAAAACACTAATATAGTAATCAAAACAAAACCACAATGCTGCTAAGAGCTGTAAAGAACGACAACGAAATGCAAAATAAGAAATAGGCAGTCAACGACTTCATGTGGCTACTGCTTTTTAGTCCAGTGTAGGACTTTTATATTCTAAAGCTTTTCAGTCATTGATATCTCAAAACTCGTCCATCTCATCCCCCTCACGAAAATTTTTGAATCGCTTGTGTCGACTTCCATTGGTTAGCAAGACAATAGCTTCAGCGGGCCATTCAAAAATGTCCGCGAAGGGGGTGGGGCGGAAGAGTTTAAATCGACCGTTGGAATGCCGATTATCGCTTGGAGATTCTCCTCGCTCGACTTTCGAACAAAATTCGCTCGGCGCACAGCACTTAAGAATAGATTGGTTCTTCTGTGTAGTACAGATGTCGGCCAAATGCAGCGAGGGTTGGATGTTTGAAATTTAAATTATTTTTCGAGCTAGAAGGCATTTTCAGAGCCTGGTTGACTGGTCGGACCAGCGAGCCGTGCTCCCTTTCTCTTTCCTTTAGTGTGGGTAAAGACAACTAACTCAAAAAATAGAGGAAATGGCCTGAAATTTCACGTGGGACTAAAGAAAAAGTATAAAGAAGAGGTAAAAATACTTTCATCATTCTTAAAATTTTATTTCCACTCGAAATTTAACCAGAATCGCAAGGTCATATGTCTACTATAGTTACACTGAAACATGAGACAACATCTGGAGACAGTGTATTGTATTTCGATTTATTCACTGTAGCTTGGGGCACCTGTAGTGGAACAAATGAATGTTTTGACTCATCCAGTGGAATAAGATTAACCAACAAATTCAAATCGCTTACTGGCGCTTAAGGTCGCAACGTAGGTAGACGAACGAAGACCTGAACCGCTCGAACAGTCCGATCTGTCCCATTGTCCCATCTGTCCCACTGTCCCACTGTCCCACTGTCCCACTGTCCAATCTGTCCTATCTGTTCCATCTGCCCCACTGTCCCATCTGTCCCACTGTCCAACTGTCCCATCTGTCCCACTGTCCTATCTGACCCAACTGTTACGCTGTTCCATCTGTCCCGCTATCCTATCTGATCTACGGGCAACGCATTTTCTAATGATGTTATTTTGTTAGTTCTCCATTGACATATTATTGTAATTAGAAGCAATGACGTACCTCAGGACTTGGTACATGGCGCATAACCCTTCTGACTGGATAACAAAAAAAAGTTAGACCGGGACGGACCGGTAAACCGGTTTGACCTTACCTGGTTGACTTAGGAGGCGGGGCGTTACCTGCTAACACCAGTTCGCATGCCTTTCGAAAGTAGTAGGTTTTTTAAATTGGCACTGTATGAAAGTTGGTTTCCTTGAACAACATGCACCTATAGATCCTTAAAGTGCTACTAAACGAATCTGGCTGACTTTCGGGGAGGATTCTATGGGACAAAAAAATGATTTTTCCGAGATTCACACTTTCCGCAGGCGCATGGCGGGAAACGTAATCATCGGTCTTGTTTCAACTTAGAAACCGCACTAAACCAATCAAAACATGGAAGAAATGTGCTCACATTCTAGCGAAAGCTCAAAAGAGACATCGAGCAGCGATATACAGTAATATCGAGGATGAGGCCAAACAGTGTTTGGACGGCAGCGAGCGCGACGAACAACGAAGCTAGGCTGGTAGGAGATACATTATCGTCCCCAGAGCCCATCGTTTCTTTTAGCCGCCGGGGGCCTTTTTGCACGAGAAAATGAAGGGCTCTGGAGACACACGATTTCAAAGGTTTTTGATTAGCTTACGGAAAACAAAGAACTACTGAACTGAAGTTAGAGTTTTGGAATGATTCACATTTGTAAGCTCAAATCATTTAAAAACGCACACTGTGTTAGCGGTAGACCGACGTGGTGTACTAAAGATGGTCACGAGCTTACAGTTCAGAAACGGCGGACGTTTTGCAGACTCAAAGAAATAACGAAGCAAACAAATGAGAAACTATGGCGAACATTTAGTTTGAGTCGTCGAGGCAAGTGTGCTAGTTCTTCATTTAAACGTACATTTTGAATCCGTAACGGGACTTACAAGTGATCAAATCAACTCGCCATTTTGAGAGAGACAGAAGTCCTACGAAGATGATAACACAAGCTCTATTGAGGGGAGTACAGTGAGCGATGAAGAGAGTGAAGCGATGAGTTCAGAGGTAGAATAAGTATGACTAGCAGTTCTTAAAAAGAATGAAGTGCTGCCTGATAATTGAGGGGTAAAGTACCCATATTAATTACTAAATTGTTTGAAAGAGCATGTAAATACATGCTGTCTCCGTGCTGAAGAACCCGATCAACGACTGATTGTGTCCACGAGTTGACAGCGACGCTTTGGTTGCATAATAAAGAAGAAAGAGCCATAAAAGCACTGTCTACCTTCCTCTCGAAAGCTCGCTGATTAGCTTTCTGATGTTTGATGAACGCTCCCTTGCTTGAACTTAATGCATTATTCATACCTGATTTAACCTTTCTCTCGAAGACCACTCGCGTCGATCTTCATTCTTCGACAAAGGAAACCATGTGCTCAGGCTGCTTCATTGGACTGGTCGGATGAAACATTACACTGATCATGAACAAATAATTTTACGAAGAAGCTGATTAGCCAACAGTTGTCCAACCAATACAATACTTGCTATAGATATAATTGATGTCTGAACACTGACTAACAGTTTCTTTTGTGTTTTATCGTTTCTTGTGTTTTCTTCTTCTTCAGTTGCCAAAGGAGAATAGGGCACTTCTTTACGTATGATTGGTTGCGAGCCGGAGGTACTGAAAGCAACAACATTTGGTGGCACAATAGAAGACATTACAACAATCGAAATCTTTGACGGAATTGCAAACCTAGTGGTTAGACATGCCAACGAAACACAGATAGTTTGTTACTTTTCCTGAATCCCAATCTTATTTTTCTTCCTATCAGACGAAATCGATCGGGTTATTACCTCAAGTCCATGCAGTATCGAAAAAAAAGGAAATTATTCCTTATGATGAATGCATTGTATATTGAAGAAATATTAGCGCAAATGTAAGTTAAGCCAAAAACGTGAAGTTTAAGGGATCTAAAGATCTATCGTTTCTTGTGTTTTCTTCTTCTTCAGTTGCCAAAGGAGAATAGGGCACTTCTTTACGTATGATTGGTTGCGAGCCGGAGGTACTGAAAGCAACAACATTTGGTGGCACAATAGAAGACATTACAACAATCGAAATCTTTGACGGAATTGCAAACCTAGTGGTTAGACATGCCAACGAAACACAGATAGTTTGTTACTTTTCCTGAATCCCAATCTTATTTTTCTTCCTATCAGACGAAATCGATCGGGTTATTACCTCAAGTCCATGCAGTATCGAAAAAAAAGGAAATTATTCCTTATGATGAATGCACTGTATATTGAAGAAATATTAGCGCAAATGTAAGTTAAGCCAAAAACGTGAAGTTTAAGGGATCTAAAGAAGATCTATTGGTGCTTTATTGAGCAAGTAACTTTTGTATTTTATTGAGCAAATATAACTATTGTAGTTTACTCGTTTCATTATGAGTACGACACGAGGTTGAATTTCGACCTAAGATCCGTTTCAAACTTCAAGTTGTTCTATAAATTAACTTATACAACTTGCATAACCTGCCCAAATCTCGAAAAATTAATACTAAAAGTAGTTGTAGTTAATGAAATGCGTTCGACTGACGAAGGCATATTCCTATCTTGCCTAACGATTTCTGTTCTCAGATACTTTTTTCTTGTTTTCAACACTTTTGTCATGTTTGGCTTGCTATAGCATTCGACGAATGAGAACGCACACTAATCTTGCCGTTGTTCTTGGGCTCAAGCTGGATGCTATCCGCTTTTGAGCAATTTGCTGGCACATAAGGGCTCGACTTCATGCGCGACCGTGAGTGGCACGATAACAAACATGCGCTTCAACGCTGCGAGGCCATTTATTGTGTGTGGTTTTCGCCTTGATTTGGAAGAAAAGTGAAGCCGTATTATATTTGTTCAAACGAATGGCAAGAAACAAAAGTTTAAATAAGAAAAGGAAATGTTTGTTTGTCTTTGAAGAAAGTTTCCGAGTGGCGTAGCTGGAACCGAAGATGTAACGATAGCTACAAAGCTTGAAAACAAGAAAAAAGTATCCGAGAACAGAAATCGTTAGGCAAGATAGAAATAATGCGACGAGAATAAAAATTTGAAAGATGCGAGACCGAAAATCGACATGCGAGATTTAAAATTGTAAGGCGAGAATGGAAATCAACCTACGAGAACGGAAATCGACATGCGAGAACGGAAATCGTTTGGCGAGAAGGAAAATTGAGTGCCGAGAGTATCGCCGTTGCATTTGAGAGGATCGATCGATCGACGGAAGACCGGAAGACTGAACTGAGCATGATTTTAAAGAGAAATAGAATATGGCCGACGTTAGTTCAGACGATCTGAGAGATTTTTTGGACTCCCTGAGTGGTTCATTGGCAATAAATTCTCAGTCTTTGCATTTGTTTGATTTAGTGGGGTTAGAACTTTGTCAGACGAAGATGGAAGAACATTTACGGCTTCTTGTTGCGATTTCAACCTCCTTTCAAAATTGTAATAGGAGATAACGAAACAACTGTAAATTCTGATCTATTAAAACTAGTTCAAGAACTGATAACCTCACAGAAGTGAGGTTACGATTTTCAATCTCACGTGTCAATTTTCGGTCTCGCATCTTTTGAGATTTTATTCTCATCGCTTGACTCCTATCTCGCCTAACAATTTCTGTTCTCGGAAACTTCTTTGTTTTCAACACTTTTGTTACGATTGGCTTGCCACAGAATGCAACAATTACCAACGCAAGCACACACACCCCAACACATGCATGCATGCATACATACATACAATACATGCACACATATATAACTTGGTGTTTAATACCTAATCTGAAGAATGTCAATGTAAATTAATATAGTCAGTAAAGAGATCCGAGTTCTCATTGTGCACCATATGTACATCTACATTTATTACATGTAACACAAGAATTTCATTGCGTAAAGCTTGTTTGTAGAAATCAATACGCTATATTTTCACACGTGAAAGATAGTTGTACAACCAATAGGCAATAGAAACGACGTATGGCTGATTTCACATGTGAAAATATAACCAATCAACAACGTTCAAGAACTGGCGCCGTCTCAGGTTTTCCAGCACTCAGCTTTCGAGAAAAGATGGCTGCCGCTAAATTGAACAATATTAAAGATTTGCCGCTGTCATACAAATACAACTAAAGGATGTTGTATCGCTGTAAAAGATTTCTGGAGGGAAATACAAACAAACGGAGTTTGAAACTTATCGAAGCGAAAGAAATGGACGAGTAGTTCGCTAGACTCCTCAATCACGTGAGAAATAATCTACGATGGCGGAGAGCATAGACGAGCTCTTCAAGGGCCTTTGTTTGTAGCTTTCACTTACTATAGTTTTTGAGAAAAAGGCTTAATTTCAAAGTAAGTTATAGTCGTTTGAAAGTTTTATATTAATTTCAATAATGCGTAGAATGAAGGAAACCGCTTCTCAAGTTCGAGTGATCAGAAAAAAGTCTGAGTCACTGACGGGAATCGAACCCGCGCAACCCTCTGATTACCACGGTCATTTTAAATTATTTGATAATATCATATAGCCTTTGCTATTGGGCATATCGAGCTTCATATGCAATACGTGTTTTCTGCGGGAATAAATAGACAAGAACTTATCCTGTGACTTTGCTCCCCATGCGAGTCTCTGTAGCTCAGTGGGTAGAGCATCTGACCGGTAATCAGAGGGTTGCGGGCTCGATTCCCGTCAGTGACTCAGAATTTTTTCTGGTCACTCAAACTTGAGAAGCGGTTTTCTTCATTCTATATATTCAACACCAAGTTACAAAACTTCTACACTAATCATTCAATAATACTACGTTGACAATATTGAACGTGGTGATCTTGCTTGTGTTTGCGGGTATTATTAACTGTCAAAGGCTTTGTATTACCTTTAGGAAACGAGTCGCCTCATAGAAAGTGATTTGTTCGGGGTTTTGTTATGATATAAAGTTTTGCATTTTCGTAACAGTACTTTAAAATGTTATTTGAATCAAAAAGTGCATTTCGTGACTTTTGTAATTGCCACAACCTAAAAAGTGCTAATTGTACAGGATTTCTTCACTCCGGATCTGGCAAGTTAGATGAACCAAAAACGTCTGATCAGTCACTGTCAGCTAGTGTGTGGCAGTGTCCGTCACTTTGTTTGAACTACTAGGAAGCGAAGTCGCTAGCATGTGACAAGTAGAAAATAGCTTGTCCAACGTGGCTTAGGTACTAGACTGATAATTCTCGCGCTTAAAAATCGTGTAAGTGTGTGATGAACTACTATCAGATCAAGTTTATACCAGACAAAAAATCGGGGCCCTTCAGACGAAAAATTGTCTTGTGTGTGGCGGCCTTGAGGCAAACAAAAGGTTACAAACACCAATCTCACTAAATTAAAAAATGTAATTTATTATTTCGATATATATGTGTATTTTTGCTTCATATGCAATTTAACTCTTCCAGTCCAAGTAGTATTGGTAAGTTTCAATAGGAGACCATACTTTTTATCGAACAAGTTTGGGCCAACGTAACTTTTCACCTTCCGTTGTTGTGTTTGTTTGGTCAGATTTCGTTTTCTCGTCTTAATTTTGTATGTGTTATGCAATGAGAAGTTAGATGTTGACAGCTGAATAGGACTGAAAGGTCACTAGTATCCTGTTCACCTCAACCACATGAAAATGGCGCGCCAATCACACTTAGGGAAGTTCTATGATTTCCCTTTTCTTTCACGTATGGCTAGTTTGCTTTCTATTTTTCCAAGTAACGTTTTGTGAAAAGAAAAAGAAGAAAGTTATTTTCTAAAAGGCAAATGAAGATTAACTGAATTATTTGTGGATCGTTTTCGTAGTCGAAAAAACTTCAAAACTAAGAGTCACGATGTAAAATAGGGAGCTTAAGTAAAGAGGACGACGACGATTTACAGAAGGCCACCTTTTCTGGTTTACCATTTTTGACCATGTCTGGCTCGTTTGCCAAGATCTTTTTTGTCTTAGTGACGCTTTTGCGAACAGAAAAAGCTTATAGCTCCCTGCATTAAGACAAAAGAACCCTGAGGGCCTCTTTACATGGAGCGAGTTGTTCCAGCAAGCCGAGATTGCCAAAACAAATACTCTAGAGGAGGCGTGATGTTCTTCTCTCGTTTACTGGCGCTAAGCGACGCCCATATCTGTAGCGAATAACGTCTTTTTCATCTCTCTTTCAGTTCTATTCCATCTCCAGTTGTTATTCCAAGTCGGTTTCATACCTACATGGTTAAAAGACTTTGTATCAGTAACGCTATATGTAAATCTTTATAAAAAATTAACAAATTCGATTGCTCAGAAAGTAAAGAAGATTTACAAAAAACTGAGTTTTTGGAACAAAGCGTCAAAACATTTTTCGGTTTAAGACCTTCTTTAAAATCCAAGCTGTCAACGGCATTCTTAAATGCAGATAGAAATACACTAATGAACTATTTCTTTTATAACTATTGAAAAACCATGCAATCTTTTGTTGACTATCTAGATGCACGGCCGGCCGTTCGTTTTCAGTCGATTTTTAATAGAAACCAACTAACATACTATCACGAATGCTGCAAGCTGATTGGCTAACCTACGAGTTCACTATCTATTGAGAGTCAATCGAGTCACTATCTACCACAAATGCTGCAATCTGGTTGGTTTTCTACTCGCTATCTATCAGGTGTTATAACTCACCCAATAATTTTTGTGCAATCTCATTGGATAAAACGCATCATGTGGTACAAAATCGGAAGTAGATTATCAGCGAATATACCCCTTCCAATTTGATAACTGCCCTGCGATTATGCCGGCCATTTTTTGATTAAAACAACAAACGTTATTTTTTAAACTTTGAACAAGTTTAAATTGATAGACAAGAAAATCAATCGTTTTGCCGAGTCTAACAACGAATATTTTTTACAAATACCTGGTTTCAAAGGCAGTGCCAGACAGCGCAAAAAAATCGGCAAAGTACGCCGTAAACTTAATTGAAGGTAAAACAAAGCCGCGAGTCCGCTTTGGCACTAAACAAGCTTCAATAACAAGCTTAACTAAACCTATCAAGTCTTTATAGTTCTGTAAAATGTCTTAAGCTTAAAACTGAGAGGACCAACGTTAATTAGTGTGGAAAAGTAGGAAATTTTCATCGCTGCAATTGTACACAAATTTTTTTCGAAGAAAAATTATTGGGAGGGTTATAAAATAAATAAACCCCTTTTGGGCTTACTGGTATATCGGAGGATAATGTCCTTGGCTGATAGATTATTATCCTCCCATATACCAGCCGCTGGAAGGTTTTTTTTTACTAATTAGTCAAACTCTACTAGTGGTCTATTGCAAATCTCGCACTCTGATTGGCTACTCTACTAGTGGTCTATCGGCCGATAGACGGTGAGTAGAGAAAATGTTTTGAAGAACCGACAGAACTTCTTGAAGAACTTCTCGACAGCTCATTGCTAGCTGAGACAAAAAAGGCAACGAAATACGGAATAAAATATTTTAATGTAAGTAGAACTTAACGTCGAAAAATAGTCCATTCAGTAATTCACATGTTTTACTTTGAAAATATTTCCGACAAACCCAATAACAGGATTTGAAACAAAAACAATAATTTTGCAATAATTTAATTCACAATCTTTTGTAAACCAAACTAAATTTAAAACTCCAATTGAAGAACAGAGCAAAGAAGAGTTAAATAGCTGTTTGCAGCAGTTTTACTTCTCTTTGCGGCAAAAAGATGGAAAACCGTACAAAGTTTCGTTGCTTAAAGCCATTGAGCGACACTTAAAAAGCTTTAAACCGTATTTACTGATCCAGAATTTGAAAAGGCAAACGAAATTTTAAACGCAGTTTGCAAAAAGCTATTGAAACAGGGAACAGAGGGCCAAACCATTCATAAAAATCCCATTATAATTTTTTAAACAATCCTACTTAACTGCACAGTTCCGATCATAAACAACTATGGTCGCCAAGAACCGAGCATTCAAGAACTACTTCTTTCTTGACTTGTACCATTTTAAGTATGGTGGAGAACATCGTTTTTTAAAAACAGTTTTCCTTGCAATTTATCTTAGAACTGCTTGTAAACCTCGTGGTTGTTGATCTGGCGGCACATACGGTACCGTACGGCGCATGGCAGTTAATGGCGCGTGACGTGCAGCACGTCATATTTTAAAAATAAATTGCATTTAACCCCATGCCAAACAACAGTTTTCCTTGCAATTTATCTTAGAACTGCTTGTAAACCTCGTGGTTGTTGATCTGGCGGCACATACGGTACCGTACGGCGCATGGCAGTTAATGGCGCGTGACGTGCAGCACGTCATATTTTAAAAATAAATTGCATTTAATCCCAAAAAATTTTTTTTTTTAAATTTTGCAATAGACCACTAGTAGTGTTTGGCTAAAACAGTTAGACTACTCGTTCTCATTTTATCTCGGCATTGATAGACGACTCGGACTTCGCCCACGTCGTCTATCAGCCGATAGAAAATTCGAACTCGTAGTATAACTGTTAAATAGATGGCGTCTGTGAAATCCAACATGGCGACTACATGTGCACTTCTGGATTTTAGCCCTTTCTGCAGACGACTTGAAGCTTCTAATTGACAAAACAGTTCCAGACAAAACAAAGGCAGCAATGAAATATGGTATAAAATCTTCGAAGGTAAGAAAAAAAACAATATGTTTGTCTTGAAGCATCAATTTATCACATTTCACCCGAAAGACTCAGTGCCGAGCAGATCTGCACATGCAAAAGCTGTTTGCAGAAATAAACTTATTTAATACGAATTATTGTGGTTCTGTTATTTATTCTCAGGAGGTTTTCAACTATACAATTAGAATACTCGCTTTTAATTTCTATCTGCTGAAAATATTTGAAGAATCAATTCAACACATTTTAATCGACAGAATGCCGAGCGGATCTGCATGCGAAAGCTGTAAATAAAATTTGTTTATTACGAATTATTGTCATTCTAGCAGCCGATAGAAATCGCAAGCTTGTATTTTAATTGTTAGATAGCCAGCTAGTAGCGAAACTACCCTATTCTAAACACTGGTTTCTATCGGTTTAAATTCGAATATAGTAAACTAGTTGGTTTCTACTGAAACAATTAGACTACTTGTTGTTTTTTTCTAGGAATCTAATAGTCAACTCGTAACATCGCACCTCATCGACTATTAGATAGACTCAGCAAAGACAACGCGATGACAACGTGACTTCTTTTTCACGCGAAAACTTCAAAATCGAGTCCTGAAACACGACCCGACGTGTAAATCGTCTCAGGATCTCGAGCTGTGCGCGCGCATGTAAACAAAAGTTGCGTTGTCGTCGCGTTGTTACTTCACGATCTCTGAATTGGGTAAACAATACACCAAGAGGTGCAATATAATGCACAGGGGTCCATTATATCTGTGTTTTTTAACGTTGTTGGCAACAGATGATTTTTCCGTTCGAAATTTTCTGATGGATAAAAAGTTCCAAAAAGCAAAAAAAACTAAAGATACCCTGCCTCTCGTAAAAAAGGGGGTTAGGATGTGATGCTTGTCCATTTCCACAGCCTTTGAAGTGTTTTTCGATTTCATTTCCTAAAATACGAAGCTAAGCAAATAACGCAATATTCTTGTCCAATCAACCTTCTTCCTGCATCACTACTGTTCACTGGCTGCTTTCTTTGTTTACCCAACTCAGATCACGTGACCTGACCAGTGGATTGGGTCAAATTAAGAAGTAGAAACACATACCATGGCCGGTCCTCAGCTTTGGAGTTGTGGCTTGTCAGCTTCCGCACAACTTGATAATCCTTAAAACAAAAAAAATAGTTTGACTCAGCTGCTTATGTTTTATAGAAGTTGATACTACCGAAAAACCTGTTAAACCAAAAACACAAACAGCTGAAGCCTAGCTAAATCCTTTCTCGAGCCTAAGTGGCTCATTGGGTTGGCGCTTATCTCTGGTTTATGTAGTGTGTAAAGCGGGTGAGAGTCTTTGACTCCCCCTTGACAGGACACTAATCTATCGCAAGTTAGCTCCCAGCAGAACTGGTGCTCATTTATACAGCTGAGTCGACTGGAACAAGTTGGGTAAAATGTCTTACTCAAAGACACAACACAGTGATCTATAGCTAACCGGTGCTCCAGCTTGCGACGATAGGATTACGAGTCGAACACGCTTTAGAACCACTCTCTAGACCTAAATTGCATTGGTTTACATTGAGATGAAGCCACCAAAAGAGATAAGACACAATGAAGTGTAATATGAGGCCACAGGAGACATTATCAAACAAGCAAAGGTTTACTTACGAAACCAAAGATTGATTTCTGTGTTGGTGTCCTTGAGGCTGCTGTTGTCATCGATGGAAGTGTTTGGCGGGAAACATTTTCCGGGATTGTTGCATCAGTTAGATTAAGATGGTCATTTCTAGCATGACTCGTCAACGAACGATGAACATTACCCTTGATCCTTGACTTCGGAGAGTAACTCTCCGTGGAACTGTAATAACCATTTCTCTTACTTCCAGGTATGTCTGAATTGCTCCGCGGGCTGGTCATGCTCTCCCTTTGACGTGAATTCCAATGTACATTATTTGTTTTTGAGTGCTGTGATGAATAATTAGCATACTCACTTGGATTCGCGTTTGACACAACTCCTGTGTTTTCCCTTGAAACTGATCCAGTCGTTTGATGAATGCGCTGTTTAATAAAACTCGGTCCGTCAACTGCCAAAGATTGCACATCTCTGTTTTCATTTGAAAACTCATTGTAGTTTACATTTTTTGTATGGCTTTTTGCTTGTGATTTATTTCTGTTATGTTCAGTTACAACAGAAGCAGTAAAGTTATCGGTTTTGTTTCGCCCACGATAAGAAAGCGATTGAGAGGAACTCTTAATTTGTTGGTAATTTTCATCCCCAGTGACTGGAAATCTATAGTTCTTTACAACAGCTTCCTCATTTGCAGTTGATGGTTCAGCAATAATTCCGTTTTGCATTTTGCAACTTGAATCTGGCTTCATTGTCGGACTTACAGCAGTGACGAATTTATAATTTTTAGTCACTGAACCTGATTGGACGTTTTTGCGTGCGAATGTTTCATATGCGTTGTGCTCATGTTCACTGTCAGAGCTTCCGCTGTATGCACCCTCGATTTCTGCAGGCTCAAGTTTTCTGTGCATTGCAGAAGTCTGTAGCTTTGGAGAGTTGGCATGACTCGATTCTCGGGACAAATCAGGCGAGTTTGACTTGCTTGAACTTGTCGAGCTATGCAGCGGAAAACCCGTGGATTTTCTTTCTTCGGAACTAAACGAATGAGCGTTTGCGTATGCTGAGATATCTTCCTCAGATATTCTACTAGCCTGTGTTAGATACTGTAGCGGCAAGAAAGGTTCACTCTGACTGTTTACCTTTGTGGTAGTTTTTATTTCCGGTTCTAGAAGAAAAAACGGTTAAAAGATATATTCGAACATTATTATACTTGCCAATCAGGTTCAGTTCTGCAATTCAGGTCTAGCACAGGAGGAAAAACTAAGGGGCTTAAAACATGTTTTTTTTCAAGGCTTATTCACTGTACTTCGGAGAAGCTTGGTCACTAAACAGCTTAGAAATCCTATGGTCGTTTTATCAAAGAACAATCACACTGAACCAATAAAAGATATGGAAAACGCGACTAACATCGGTATGGAAGACTGGGGCAAACAAAAGAAAATAAATGGAGCAATAATCTTTTTTTTCTTCAAGAACACTAAAAACTTTCCTTTTGTTCAGGAAGAATTCTTTCAACATTTAATTCCCTGTCTATTAATGAAAACACTTTGTGGACTGTTGCAGGCATTTTGGGTCTACTTTGCAAGGTGAGTTATAGCGGACACGTTGTTGCCTTTGATCAATAGAACTTTGATGATTTGTTTTATTTAGGACACCAGCGTGGTTGCTTCGCCATGCTTATTGGAAATTTAAGCAATACTCCGTTTAGCTTTGCACAATACATTAAACAAAGTTTTTCACAAAGTGTGTTTTACCGGTTCTTTTGGACAGTCGACCCTGCTTCTCTCCCACAATGGTCGAACCAGGTCGTTCACGGCCGTCATCTGACGCGTGAGCATGATGGGAACTGAGTAGCAATCGATGAGTTGCAGAAGCAATTTGTTTACTACGAAATATAAGATAGAGTTAATTTATCTATTTATTTATTAAATTATCTATATATTTATACAGCTCTTACCACCCATGTGAAAACAAAAAAACGAACAAGAAAGAGATGTGGTACGAAACTTACAACAGAACATGGCTCCAAATTAAGTGTGGCCGAAAAGAAAAAAAAAACATAACAGAATACAGTTTTACAACATATATTCAAATAAACATATATTTCTTAAACGAATATGCGACCTCTTTTTTTATTTCATTCCAACTGCGAGTCGTCAGAGGTTCAGTTCCATAGGGTTGCACCATTGTTAATATATACGGACTGATTAGGAAGCCATTGTCTTGACCCTGCACAAAACGTGCAGAAACCACAAAAGTAAATCAACAAATAACCAGTCAAAATATTCTCACTAACACCTGGAACAAAGAATGTACAGGGTCACGGTTCGTTCAACATAAAACAAAGCATCTTTGTACATTCTTTGTATTTCCCTTTTGAGGTTTGCTGGATTTCCTAACCAGTCCGTACATTAACTATGATTGCACCAACTGCTTTTCTCAAAACTTTCAGTCCCAGTCAGTTTTCAATAACCAACTTTTCCTTACATAATACATACGAAATAAGGCATTTTGTCCTGAGAAAATGAGAATTGATCAAACAAAACGAGCTATTGAGGATGAAAAGCGAAATTCTCCCAAACTAGCTCCATGAAATGCATGGGCTCTACTTTGGAGGATTTACCAATACAACTGGTACTGAAAAATGTCAATTTCGTTAGAAAGAAAATTCACGTGTGTTGTAATGAACACGAGCAAAACCATTCGGAAAATGTGATAACATATGGAACAGTGGTACTTTGTTTTCGCACCTCTAAAAATTCAGTTTTTCTAAAACAACTTTGATTTTTCTCTGAAAACCCCTAAAAATACCAAATTGCAAATCCTGACTCGTAAATAACACAAAGAAAACCCTTTCACCTCAACAACTGGGATAACAATTCTTGAAAAGCTACACATACTTTGTCACTTACGTCATAACTCTTTCAGATTCTGCAGCGCCACGGAGCACTTCTTCCAATGACTGTTGCGTCACGCTAGCCCCAGACCCTTGGGGGCCAAGGTTTGCCCGGTTGCGAATGATGTTGGATAGGTCATTCGGAGTAAGGTTGTTCTTGGGTATTTGTAAAGTACTTTGAAGCTCCCCCTCGGGTATGCTACGACCATCCCTCTTGTGATGTCCAGGATGTTCGTTGAAATGGTAGTTGTAAGACAACCTGGAGCGGACACGTTACACAGTGTATACAATAGGCAAGTTTAGAGTTTCAGAAATACATGCGCGCGTCGGGATAAAATGAAATATTCATCAAACTTAAAAAAAAGAAAATGAATTCCAATCCCGCTTCATTGCGTTCCTCTTTTTAAGTTTCATGAATTTACATTTTATCCCGACACGCACATGTATTTCTGAAAATCCGAACTGGCTTATTCAACACAGCGAAAGAGAAGGCGACTTATACATTACCCATATGTCCTAGCGCCTAAACTTCTAAAACTGCCCATAAAGCCATAAAGAGAGAAACAGTAACCCTCAAATTTGACATACACATGAATGACTAACAAGGAAGAGTTTTAACAACTTTTCCTGAGCTTCTTCTAGCAGTGTAAAATTCACTGTGCACTGTGGTAAATTAAGTTTACAACCTTCATTTCCTTCGGAATGGTTAATTCGTGCATCTATACGTCTACATAAAAGACAGGGTAAACGTTATTAAAAAGTGAAATTGTGCTATGACAAACTCAAGTTCACTTGCCTGGCTTTTAAGCCCCATAAAGCGCCGAAAAACCCTTAAATGTTAGCACACCATACAAAAGTTCCCTTTTGCTTCTTTCCAGAACTAACTAAATTTTAAAGCTGATTAAAGTCCCTAACAAGCTTATTCTTTTAAGTTCCAGATGAAAAGTAAAACCCCTTTAATAATAGTAATTTTCGAAAACAAAACCTTTTCTCGTTGTTCCTGTTACATTTTTTAGACTTGAAGCGTGCAGTGATGACGTAGTACGAGACACATGACGAAGCACGAGGCATAAAGCAGAGACAATCTTTTTATCTCAAAAATTTTTATTCTGGCTACAATAGTCACATTGTTATAACTTAAATCAATTTATTATTCCCTTGAAATTGTTTGAGATAAAAATTTTATGGTACTTTTTAACAGAAATCAATTTTTTTAAACAAAAACCACATAACTCACTTGTATGTCACAGGTTACTAGTCCCAAGCCTGCTCGGTCAAAATTTACATTCCAATCTTTTTTTTGATTTAAATGCATACTTAGACGTGGAAATTTTCTTTGGTTATTCGCTTTTTGAGTTCACAGATGACGACAGTTTTAATCTGGAACTTAAAAAAATAAGCTTGATAGGGGCTTTAAGGTAAGAAGTAGTTTCTTATGAGTTTTTTGCTTTATGCGGATGTTTATTTAAAAGTCAGGCCGTTAATCTTCCGAGTACAAAGGATAAGGAAAAATACAACTGACGAGATGTCTTGTAATCTTGTATTTTTGCTCAGTCGGAAAAAATCTTAGTTTCGTAGGGAATCCGTGCCAACTCCGACTTTGTACTTTGCTGGGCGTATGCTGTTTCTAGTAACACAAAACTCAAGCGACTTACGAGTCTTTATTAAAGCGTTTCGGGCTTTGTTCATCTGGCGTGTCATCCTTAAAGCGTACCCTTTGGAACTTTTGACTTCTTTCTGTTGACCTTGAGTCAGTGGAACAAGTACTGTCACTCTGTAAAATGAAAACATCACAACCGTTTAATAACTCTTCTATGGAAATCTCTTTTTATTATTAATGTGCACGGGTGTACTAAAGGGAGCTGGAATAGAAGGTCTCTTTCATTGTGACTAGCCACAATGAAACAAAAACAATACCAAATTTCATCTCTTCCCATTCTCCATGTCTTTCGTTGTTCTCTGAAGTGACGATAAACGATACCAAGCCCCCTGAGTTATGTAACCGGACAATGCTGGTCAACTCACTCTCTTGGATTAAAGTTTTGCTGTCCAGGAAAATAACTGAAGTGTTTGAAACTTCACACGAATTTAGAGCCGGGTGAAAAGAGCTGATAAAAAAGAATAAATAACTGAACTCTGGCACATTGTTCGATTTGGAATTAAGGCAGTCCAAGAGTTCAGGCTTGGGATCTTGGAAACTGACTAAAATAAAAAATTTGTTCTTCTACATAGGATGCAAAAAGGCTGTAATATTTAGGTCCTGTTACAATCAGTCCACAGTTCCAATCGCAGCCCCATTAATTTGTGTGTAAGATTATCCGTTAAACGAGAAACTGATGGGTACGAGAACTGGTTCGGCGAAACAGAGTAGCCGAGTACCTGTGAATGATTCTTTGACAATGGGCTTCTCAATGAAATGTATGAGGCTATTTGACCTCCCCAATGTAAGGAGAAGTGTCATCCATGTTGAAAACAAGTTTGTGGCTGCAAAGTTTTAACAAGGGAAGCCATTTGATCCTCAGTGTCAAAGCATATTAAGAAAAACATATATAGTTTTGGTAGTGCATATAAACTTAAAGTTATCTCATGTGCTAAGACACTCTCTCACCTGATCTCCACCGTCGGCCTCAGACCTATCCGGCAGCCCAGTGGGAAGTTGTCTTTCTAGAATCTGACAACATACAAAGAGCAATTTTAAAGTACCCTAAAGATATTAAAGGCTTTTTATTTACTTAATAACTCATTTTATCAATTTAGTTTCCTATGCTTGGGTAAATCTAACATGATTTACAAAGCAACGATAAGATTCCGAGGGCCTACTGTTTAACATCCTCATCCGAGGAGTCGCGAAGGTCTAGTTGTTTCATATCTTATAGAAAAGGCAGCAACTTCTCAATTATCTTAAGATCCTGAGTGAAAGTTCAGAACCGGTCTCCCGCACGACACTGACGCCTTACCAACTGGGCTAACCAGGTGGCTTTATCGTACTCTTTGGAAGGAGAAGAGAATATCTCTGTAAAGCAGTGTATCTCTTGAAAAATGGATACTGTTTACGTTCAGTTACTGGGTTGGATAGACAACTCACAACTTTACGCCAATAGTTACTCCTAAACGGTTACTTCTGAGAAAGCGTTACAACAAAAACATTGAAAAAGTTACAGTCAGCACAGCTAATTTCTTAACCAAAATAAATACCTTTAAATAATCAACGAAAAAGGTTACAGCTTGCTATTTAACTCCGCCGCAAGTACTCATATACCAGTATTCTCAGAATTACAGATAATGGTCATCCCATGGAAATTTCAATTCAAAATCTTATCTTGGAAAGCACTGACTTAATCGAACAATAAGACAAAACAAGTCTTAAATCGTATAAAGTCAGTCGTTCAATATCCTCTGTTCAACCACGACCAAGGTCTCTCTCACCTCCAGCCGTCTTTTGAGCTCCAAGTTCTCGTCTTTCAACGTGTACAACTGGTGATGTTGCTTAGAAACACGGGCGGCTAGCAACCAGCACGATTCCACCACCACTAAGTACCGGTAGCAACCGGTTTTACCGGCTTGGTGAGCATAGTCTGCGGGTGTGAAACCATCTCTGTCCCTAACAGTGACGTCAATATTATTTTCTACCAATGACTGAAGACATAGCAAATGGCCTTCACGTGCTGCAAGATGGGCGGGCGTCAGGCCTTCTCTATTGCGGATATCTGTAAAGGATGCAAAATGTTTTCCCAATTACCTCGAACAAGAATATGGAAAATGCTGTTTGTGTTCTTTACAACATTATTGGTCTCCTATAAAACTTTTATTAAGCCTGTGTCCATATCAGCAGCTCAAATTTGATAGTTCTGTACATAAATCTAACATCAAGCAATTAAGTCGATCCCGCGCGCCGCCATTTTGAAATGTGACGTGTTACGGTTGAAGTACTATATTTCAACCATAACACGTCACATTTCGAAATGGCGGCGCGCGGGATCGGAGAAATGATCAAAATAAATTGCTTGGCGTTAGATTAATGTACAGGTTTGTCAAATATGAATTGCTGATTTGGACACAAGAATTTTATACAATAGAGGTTTAAGTGAAAGGTGAAAAAACTTATACAAAATCTAGTTTGGAGTGTTTTTCTTCTTCGTTTTATCACATTTTAAGTCAGTGTTACTGGCTAATTAATAATTCTCAGTAGTTAGAAAAAGCCCCTTCGAGGCATGAGAGAGATCCGCATGCAGAATAACTAAAACACCGCGACACTTAACAAATAATAAAACCTTGATAATAACAAAAAAAAGAAATACATTGAACGCATAGGCAAACCGCTCTATGGCTACAAACTGGTTCGGGTAGAAGGATCGAAGTAAGAAAAAAGGTCTGGGTGCTCGACTCATACTACAAGCAATACAGTCTTGAAGCCCCTCCCTCCACTAAAAAGTAATACGTATATCTTTTTCGGACCTTGGCAAAGGTATCTATTTCTAACAAAGCACAGTTTCTTTATCTGCTTTAAAGAAAGTCATCATTGTTTAAAGATTTAACAAAACCTTGCCAAAAGTGCTTATTTCTTTATTCATTTCAAAAACAAATGGTCATTATGTTTATTATGTTTATTTATTTACAAACATTCAGAGACCTATAATGTGGTTCCATGGAGAAAAGATAATTGGACTCGAGAACCCTTACAAGGATCTTTCATCTATATTCTCCATGTTTTTTAAGATGAAGAGATATTCAAATACACAGATAAACAAAATAATCGAAACACAAAAACAGTATTATAAGTGTCATTGAGTTTCCTCTTGAATCAACCGATTTTGACACTATTTCCAACAAGGGCATCTGGGTACACCTCCAATCTCCTACTTGAGCAAAAAGTTAGAGTTTTTCTAAAGTTATACTAACCCATCGAGGTAACATCATCCCCCATACGGGATAACAGATATTGCAACACATCATCTTTTCCAGCTTTTGCGGCCTCATGCAGGAAAGCCGTGTTAGTGACGTCATCCGTGACATGAGCCTTTTCAATCAACCATTGCACGCATGGTAAATGACCATTCTGTAAACAAGGATATATCATTATTTTAATCTATAGTCCGCAGGGATACAATTGTGCTTGTTAATTTCCCGAAAGTCCCAATGTTTCCCGAAAAAGAAATTTGGAGGGAAACGTCGGGACTCGAGGGGAAAAAAAGATTGTTTCCCGAGGGACTACACAAGTACTTTGTTATAATTATTTTATATTTAGAATTGCCCTTAAACATTCATATAACAAAATCAAATTAACAAAGACGGCGGACGGGCAACAACTTCACAATCGCATCCTGGTCGGGATACATTTGAATTTGATCAAGGCGCGCGACCAAGAATCAACCAATCACAGTGCTTATTTTGTTGGGTGAAAGTCTAGGTACACTACAGTAATATTTGATATAGTACTACACCTTTAGCTGTTCATTTACGCAAATATATACTTGCATTTCCGTCAACAGTTGAAAATATACGGCAAAATGAAGTTATTATACGATTTTCGCGGTTGTGAACGCATTTTAAGCAATTGCAAAAGAGAAGCCTGAAAAAGAATCCAGGCTTCCAATGGGACTCGAACCCCTGACCACTGCAATGCCAGTGCATTGCTCTAACCAACTGAGCTATGAAGCCACATCTGTTGGGAGCAGGTCCATTTAGTGGGTCCACTTATGCCATTTGAGGTTGTACAAAAACTATTACGATTTGTACCGCAGTTATATGTAATGAATTTATGATACAATCTCTGCTATTGTGAACGCAATTTAAGCAATTGGTGAAGATCTAATCATAAAGTCATTGCATTTAATCGCGGTACAAATCGCAATAAACAAACGTTCATTAGCACTTCCATGAAATTCATTAACGCGAACGAACTTTCGACGACCCTATTTGCATATGTACTAATGTTCAATAGCATCAACGGATGATAAGTATATACTTTCAATTTCGCAAAATGGCCATTCGTTAACTCTAATAGAAAATCAATTGCATAAATTGATCAGTAATATGACAGTCAACGGCGAATTTAAAGCATAATTTATATACAATAGTGCAATTTGCACAGAGAGGCACAATTAATAGATTATTAATGGTAATATAATATGGTAGTGGTGCAAGTGGTGGTGATGTATGGAACCGATAGTGGTAGTATAAGATAATCAAATTACTAGAATGTCAACCTGGATTGCGAGTACGGTCGCTGTCAGTCCTTCTTGGTTGCAGAGCGAAATAGTACCAACAGGTAACTGGTTAACAAGCCACCGAAGACATGAAAGCTTTCCAAATTGAGCGGATTTGTGCACAGCCGTATTCCCCACAGTGTCCACCGTTTGTAAAAAGAATTCTGTCATTGAGGCACTGGCTTTCTTGAAAACCTCTTGCTAAATTTAGAAAAAAAAATGTTGCCTTAACTACTTAATAGAAGCGTTTACAGTTAACAAGTAAAACCAAAAGATCAAGAAATAGGTAAGAACTTCTAGGTTGTCATGGTAATGCTTATTGCCTACTAGTACTACACTGCACGGGCAGAACCCTACTACGGGGAGGGGACATTTAGTTGCAAAATGACAACATTCAAATTGGGTTGTTCTGCTTTTGAATACAAACAAATAAAATACACAGGATCCACAGCATCGACAAGGAACCCCATAAACCCACACAAAGGAAAGAGGAAAATCTCTGACCTCGGTGGGGATTCAAACCCATGATTGACGAAATAGATCTACGTTGCTCTAACCAACTGAGCGACTGGTTCAGCTGGGAGTTTGGTCGTGGGATTTTAAGGACAGTTGGGCTCAGGCGAAGCCTAGAGAGATACATCATAATCAAATAGTGTTTTCCCACTGCTGCATATATACAAAAATACAATCGGTACGTTTACAGTTTTGTGTGAGGCCTTGTTACTGGAAATGTAACGATTCCTTATTCGAAAGTGTATTTTACTACTGAAGAGAAACTGAAACATTTATTGATAAACCTCTCAACTTTTCGAGCAAGCCTAAAAAGGGGCACGAAACGGAAACTTGTCCAAAAATGTAAAATTGGCTGAAGCAGAGCAAAGAGCACATGTGAAACTTTGAGGGTAATTTATAAGCCGAAGGACTGTAGGAACGTATTAACTTTACAATTCTACAACGCATGCGCTTTACAATGTAACAACGTACAAATAGCCGTAATTGTAATACAAATAGTTAATATCAAACAAATCATAGACTATCTATGTGGGGAAACAAGCAAAAGGTGTCAGGCATCACTTCAACTAATGAGTTCAATCTTCCCGAATGAGAAGAACGATGTTTTGATCCATTAGAGGAATCCTCGTTTGCAATTAACTATCAAATGTGCTTGGGTGGAGCGCAGGGGTGCAGTAGGAATTCTAATACCCTTTCTTGAAATTTACAAAAAACCACCACTCCGGGACAAAACATCCTTTATTCTAACCCTCCTCCCTCCCCCTAGTACGGGAAAACTTATGACATTGAAATTTCGGTTTGTGAAATAAGCATCTTCAAATTTTGCAAACTTGTATAAAAGCACTTGATGTGACATCTGTTTCCTAGCCACTTCCTTCTTTACATACCAGGACATAAATATCGCCGTTTTCAGCTGCATTCAACAGTTTTAACTTCGAATCATCAACACATTCCTCAGGCGCTCCAAGCTTGTCCCAGTTGTATACTTTAGCTATACCGTCCCGCCTTCGTTCTACTTCCTTTTGCTTGAGAACATCATGCGCACCTCTACTGGCGTCCCTTTCTTGTCTGACAGGAACAAAGGATTGCTCCTTGAAGACTGTGTGTCCTTTTTGAGTAGGTAACCGCTGGTCAAGAGAATTGAAGTCCTCCTTTGTCCCATCTGCTGCGATGTTTATTAATGACACAGTGCTAGCAATTGAATTGTAGTCGTCGAAATCATATTCTTCAACCTCGCAATCAACTGCTCCCACATTGACCTAGGAAAGAAATGCGCAATAAAACTTTCTGTAATTGCTTCAAGAACAAAATGCTTGTCAAATGTACATATCTCTGTAGTCACAAGTTTTCTCTAGATCCTATTCCTAAAGGCGCGTGCCTTTGCTGAGGGAGAAGGAGCAAGGGAACTTAGCGCTATCAAAAAATTAAAACATGGAAAATAAATAAATGCAACGCGAGCGTAACCAGTAAAAAAGGAGAAAGGTTGGGTCATTAACTAGAAAAACGGTTTAGAAAAAAAAAATTAGAGTTCTTACAGTTGTCTTTATGTGTAAGTTCTGTTTTCAAACACTATAGCAAATACCACTGACACCCCTTCTTAACCATTCTTTGTCCCATTCCCTCGCGACTCACCACGTCTTCTGAGCTGCCGCTCAGCCTCCTAAGACAATCGTTGAGATATTCCTCGTCTTGTTCAAAGGTTCGACTCTCGTCACAAAAGGTATTGTCCTCTTCGGGAATGTTTGTCAAGACATCGCCTCGTCGAGTTCTGGGGTGGCTAAATATAATAAATACAGACAGAACACAAATCAACTGAGCAGGTTTTGCTCGAGGTTAGAAAAAGAAAATATGCAACAGGCTGGTAATAACATCACAAATGGTCAAGGAAGGTGTCAAGGAAGGCAGCACCATCAAAAGAGCGGACTGAAAAGCGCCAAAACGCGATAAGTAAATGTCGATCTCTTACTCGACGTACGATTGGCTGAAAACTATTTTAATACTCATTTCTTGATCAAGAGCTCGTTAAATGAGTATTGCAAGGAACTGTGAAAACAAAAAAAGGCTTCTTAATCTAAAGCAGAGTTAACGGCAACTGCATGACGATGAAAAACCTTATGCACATGAGCCGATATTTGTCCGGTCGTTCGGAAAACTCTTCAATGGCATTTATAAAACTTGCCCGCAACCATAAACAATATTTCTGCCCCAAAACAAACTTGACCACAGCAACTCGTTCGATATTGGGAAAATATTTCAAGTTATGTTAAAGCGTTTCCAGAACTAGCCTGTGACTGTAAATAAATGCTGACTGTTTTTGGAAAATATACCTCTACATGTAGACTCAGCCCTGTTGGAACGCAGAACCAAAGGAGGCAGAGGTACCGTTATTAAACGTCAAAAGTCCCTTCAGCTCTCTAAGAATGCTGTTATCATTAATTAATGGAAGCCGACGGTGCGCCTTTTACCCCCTCCCTCTGTCAGTGTTCCGTTGTACGAGTATTCCGAGCTACGGCTACACTGATCAGAAGAAAGTCGAAAAGGACGTGTAGTCGCCGCGGTTCGAACTGGGGGCCTCTAGCTCTGAAGGCCGCGCGCTAACCGAATGAGCTACGCTTGTAGCTAGTTTGACTGACCTGTTGCTTGCGAACTCAAACAAATCCCTCTCGCTCTGTCTGGTGGCATAGAAACTAACGGCCTGGTTAGTAGGCGGCTTTGTACGGTACATTACAGGTTCATCTTTGGATCTGCGTCAGTGATACAACATCTATTGCTCCAGCAAGTTTGTAGTGAAAAAACACCAATCTGAAAAAAGTCATTTAAAATAAAGATATATAGCGCGTATAAAATCGTTAAGAAGAGGTCTGAATAAGGGTCAACCGTACTATTGGAAATTGCCTCGCCGAAAAACTAACCGATTCATGAGAACTAGTTACCCCCTTTCGGTCCTTTTCAATACTTGTATTGTCAGTAGGGTGAAATTAAAGGGTTTGTGGGAGGTCGCGGAAGGCCGAACGAGGAGGTCTTTCATAGGATTTTTTACTGCTCCTTTATATATCTATCTATAAGGTCCTCGGCTGAAAAATTATTTTCAAAGTTTCGATCACAACGCTCCATATTTTCGAACGATACAATTCCTTTTATCCTAGAACTCGAATAGTTTGATACAAAAAGGACAG
>JAOBRD020228173.1:4257-25326 GCA_027575215.2 Hydrozoanthus sils
AATGAGAGAAAGCCCCTTACAAATTTATGTTAACATTCTTCAATTTCTTCAAACACCTTGAAAGTCTTCAAAAGCTACCTAAAAACCTTTTTGTTCAAACAACTTTATTGCTAAGATTATTAAGTACTATTATCATTAATATCTAAAATAAGCTAACTCTATAGCGCAAAAAGTTTTAATTTACGACGCGTAGCAAAACAATGATTTTATGGTCAGATACAAAGTATCATTCTATAAGATTAAATTTCATTAATAGTTTGAACTTAGTCAGTGTTTTCAACACTGCCGGGTTTGCAAGTCTGTACAACAACAACAACAACAAAAACAACAACAACAACAACAATTTCGTGCCTTTGGGTGCTATTTTAAACTGACATTCGTGTGTATATACACTATATGACTAAAGTAAAAACTTAATAAAATGTGAATGATAATGGAGGGTGACACAAATTTTCGGCACAGGTTCCCTAAAATGGCAGAGCCAATCGGGCTAGGGTGCGCTTATAAGTCATTTTCAAGTTTTGGAGGTTAAGACCGTTTGTAAATAGCACAAAACAATGTTAGCGGGTGTCCGCAAAACAATGTTAGCACAACGTTAGCACAAAACAATGTTAGCGGGTGTCTGTTGTGCGGGTGTCCGGGTTCGACCTTCGATTCACTCAGGGTTTTAAAATGACTGCAGAGAAACAAAAAGGTTACAACGTAAACTGCGGGTCTTCTCGTAAAAGGACATTAAATGTAGGCCCAGTCTCTCGCTATCCTATCGGGGGAACCAAAAGATCCCACAACACTTGTCAAATCCCAGTGTCGTGGCCTGTCAAACTACGAACTGCGAACTGAGGGCAACTCTGCATGTGCGCATGCATGAATACTTGAATATCAAACACGAGTCGTACGCATATAGCGGATTATAACATTTTGCGAGTATATACAGGATGATTTGCGTCGTCATATACTCTGTCAATTATCGCCACCAGCATAGATTCAAGAAGGGTCTCTTCTGCGAGACTCAACTGATATCGATTATCCGCGAGTGGGCAAGCATAAGGGTCTCTCTTGCGAGACCCAACTGATATCGGTTATCCGCGAGTGGGCAAGCATAAGGGTCTCTCTTGCGAGACTCAACTGATATCGATTATCCGCGAGTGGGCAAGCATCTTGAATGTTAATGGCCAGGTTGATGTGATTTTCTCGACTTTGAGAAGGGCCTTGACTCTGTTCCTCATGAAAGATTACTCTTAAAAGCCAGATTTTATGGTATCACGGGAAATCTCCACTACTGGCTTCGCGATTTCCTTCCCGGCGGAAAGCAACGCGTCGATCGTAGTCAACAGATCCTCATCCAAACGGTCGCCTGTCCTATAGGATGTGCCCCAGGGTACAGTACTCGGGACGACCCTTTTCCTATCATTTATTAACGACCTTCCTTCATGCATATCTTCGAGCGTAAAACTCTCTGCAGATGACAGCGTACTTTTCCACCACATACAGACGCCGGCTGATCAATGTATCCCAACGGCTAAATCTATCGCGCTGTTTCGCTCTGGCCTTTCTAGCAACTGTTATGTTATTTCTGCTGTTATTTATTTATTTGCATAATTTTTGTAATTGTACCATCTCCACGAACCTTGACAACTGACTACCCATTACCAGATTAGCACATGCTAAAGGTAATTGTCCAAACTAAAGATTAAAGACGAAGAAGTGGAAACACTCGAAGGTTGACAAAAGATCTCTCGCAAACCCATACTAAGTAAATACAACTTGGCATAAAAACTGTCCACTGAAGCATGTTGGCTCTTAGCCAACTTATATTTCATTATCTTAATAACACTTGGTTCGACATTCGAAATGTTAGAGATAGCATAAACTTAGATCTGTATTTGACAATAAATTGTTAGACCACTCAAGGTAGATCGGGTTTATAAATTTTTATTAGCTAGTATTTATTTCATGGTTAGAGGGGTGCATTTGGATGTGAAAAGGAGAACAAACCGAATTTATCGTTGAGAGTATGATCCTCAAAAATAAAAAAAGAGCACGGCGGTAGATTTCGTTTCGGAAAAGACGGTATTAACTACTTCAACAACTTTTTAAAAGGCGAAATCTCTGCTTTTCTTACGTACTTTGCATTAGGCTTGATATACTCAGTCATGTTTTGTGACGAAAAGTAACTACGCGAGCATCAAATACCATGGCAACAGACTTGAAGACCAGTTCATCCGTGGTTTGTTAACCGCTCTGCTTTTCGCTTTTTGTGTAACCAAAATTCATCAAATGATTTTAACTATCCACTGCTGGTAAATTTAATCGCTCTTTGAACAACCGGGACCTGATAATTTACAAAACTCTCAACATTTTTTGATCTTTTCAGTCATATCCATCACTAATGCATTTATACTTGACTTCATCTCAACATTGTATTGTAAAAAACACTGTTCACCATTTATTCCTGATTCCTGGTTTTCATATAATATAAGTTAACGAGCTTGGTCTTTAGTCCAGCTCAACTAAAATTCAACCTTTTTTCTGGTCACTGTAAAGTGCCTTTGGACATGTTCATATGGGAAAAGCGTTTGTAAATGCACGATCTTTTCTTGTACGTTCAAGATTAAACGCATACGCCGATCTGTGTCCTCGACTGTCGAATTCCCTTACAGATCATACGGATTTAGCGAGCAACTCACAAAGAGGCAAGATAAACCTGCCATAATGGTAGAGGTTTCAATCAGAACTAGCAATTCAGTGTTCTCGTTTGTTTAATATAAAAGGATGGAAAATCTCGTTACTGTGTGTACAGACTGGCCGCAAACACAATGTCTCTCTTAATTAGGGTGGACGCTTCTTCCATCTTCTGGTGTAACACAGGATCCCCAATGATTTTAGCCGCGTTCCTCACATCGCGACAAGTCTCGTTCAGCCGTTGAATACAACGTACGATTATTCCTGATGAGAAAGGAAGATCAACCATTTCAGTTAAGTAAACCATCAAAACAAAATTATAGAGAGAGGCCCTAGGAGAGAAACGTCTTTCTATGTACTTAAAGTGCCCATAACCTTTCGTTTTTTGTTTTCGTATCTAAAAGTACTTATCTTAAAATGAAAATTTCCGAAAAAAAGATTTGATTTGAAAATAATGCATTTGTTTTTTTACGAAACTTTTAACTCTACATTTCTTTGATCAACCCTTGTCGCTGATCACAAGGATGACAGGCTCACAGTGACGATTATCAAGGAATATGCATCACCGTCGCATCAAAATAAAACTAATTCTGTCAGATGAGTAAAGTTTTAAAGAAACAGATAGCGAAAATCAAGCTGCAATATCTTTCTGGCACTTTTACACTCCACTGTTGTTGCTGTACGAGAAGCAGTGTTCCTTAATCTACGTCACATTGACTCGGCATTTGGTGTACCAAAATGGCAGCGATTTTCATTGTTTTCAAAGACTGGTAAAATATTCGCGTTTTGTTCAAATCGAACTTTTTTTTGCGAAATGTTCTTTTTAGGATACATACTTTTAGATAGGAAAACAAAAAAACGAAAGGTTATGGGCACTTTAAAGTTCTACTGAAGCCAAACCTTAAAACTAGTTTAAAATATCTTAAATTAAAGTTGGACCTATGTAACTTTCCCTTACATACTTGTTGCCGGTTTTAAAAATAAGTTTCGCGGAAAGTTTACGAAGACAAAATGCCTAATTTATTGCCAAAGCTGCGAAAAAATTTTCATTCGATATTTGTGATGTCACATGATTTGAAAGGCGGGAGATCAATCTCACTTTTCAGGTCAAATCCAAGTTTGCGTGGCTGGTGGCCCAGTATTGGAGCAAAAAAACTCACTAGTTCCTGCAAACGTTAGTATAGAGCAGCTTGGAGTCCTTTCAAACGATGTGACGTCATATATCGTCGTCGTAAGTCTTGAGTGTTAATTGCACTGAATGCGCTATTTTAAAAGCTTATTTCACGGACTTGAAATGGCCAGGTCAGCCCTTTCATCCATTTACAGTCGAATAGAAGTGTTGGAAAAGCCCTTAGAGCTATAAAAATATCAATGACCAAATGGCTTCAGTAGCATTATAAGAAGTTCCATGCAGACAGGGATGGTGGAAAAAGCCCTTCTCATTACCTATTAAGGTTCGCCCAAACACGGTCGGAGAAAGTAGCTATTCTCAGCACTTACTGATCCTGACGCGATCACGGTAGGCCGAAAAAGTAGGACTCTCTCAGTACAACCCAAGATCCATTCCAATAAGGGAAGAGAAGGTACCATTCACAACACTTACCAAGATCAATCAAATTACGGGAGGAGTAACAGTCATTTTCTACAATTACCAAAATCTCCTCTATTACATCAAGATAGATCTGGCCTTTCTTAATGCGCACGAAGATCAATTCTATCACAGTAGGGAAAAATTGCTACTCTCAGTCCTGATCAAGGTTCATTCATGGTAAGAGAAAGTAGCTATTCTTTTTATTTACCAAGATCCATTCCATTATAGCTAGAGAGAATTGACCTTCTTAACACTTACCAAGATCAATTCCATCACGGCAGGGATAAGTACCTTATCTCGGTCCTTATCAAGGTTCATTCACGGTAGGAGAACGTAGCCATTTTCTATAATTACCAAGATCCATTCGATTACAGCAACAGAGCAGACATCACGGAAGGCAAAGTACCTACTCTGATTCAAGTCCTTATCAAGGTTCATTCATGGTAAGAAAAAGTAGCCATTGTCTATAACTACCAAGATCCATTCCATGACATCAAGAGAAAGTGGCCATTCTCAATACTTACAAGATCCATTCAATTACTTATTGAGAAAGTTACCATTCTATATAATTAACAAGATCCTTTCCATTACATTAAGAGAAAACGGGCTTTTCTTATTACTTAGGAATATAAATTCCATCACGGCAGAAAAAGTACCTTCTCTCAGTCCTTATCAAGGTTCATTGATGGTAAAACAAAGCACCATGGAGAATATAACCGTATCAGGGATTACAACTGCTAAATTGTTAAATTCTGACATATATGTGAAGATTATCTTTATCCTTGTCCTGACTCTAGTACGATGGCAGTCTGATTCTTTTTCCTTTGCGTATTTTCATCAAAGCTAAAAGTTACAACCGTACTGCCACCGTCCCCAACTACGAATCCGAACATTTTTCTACTTTATCAAACTAATTTTGTTTCTTTTCATTTATTAAACACAAACCTTCTTGAACATCTGTTAAGCTTGTAATCTCGGAAAAAGGCATTCCCCTGGCCCATTCAAACACTACTTCAACCAAGCCAAAGTGAAACTGATTCTTAAATTCGTCCACCGGAGTGTCCATTCCATTTTGTGTTTGTATCTCGGCTATTTGACGGGCAGTTTCCAGAATGCGCTCCTTGCCCTTAAAAAAATACACAGTAGAATTAGTGTTAAGTGGTAACCTCTTACTGTTTATGCTGGATCAGTACGCTACTATAGCGACTACAGTTTTCGGTCACTTTATCTACTTATTGAGATTCTAATGTGCAATCTCCTTCCAATAAACACACTATCTCTTAGGATGTATTTGCCTGATTGCAGATCGCATTTCATTCTGGAATGAAAATAATTCATATTATGTTTACACAATGAGTTTCCGAAACAAGTTGTACACCCGAACAGGACTGGAAACAGCAAAGAACCCGTATTAGAATGCAATCAAGTTTTTACTGCGCAGGCTCTATTTGTTCCAATCTACCAGAAGTTCATACCCGCCGTCTATTTCGTACAAAATAAACTCGGGTGTTCTTTCAGTATGATGACTGAACACCTTTGTGACCAGATTTCGTTCTAGATTAAAAATTACGAGTCCGTGCGAGAACCCAGGTAATCTCATTCCAGTACAAAAGTGTTTTGAGATATCATGTAAAACAAACTCAGCGATTTTTACGAATATGAAAGTATTTTTACGGGAATGAAAATTGCTCTGCCATAAAGTAAACACCGCCTAATGAGCGTTCCAACTGGCATTTCTTTATTATGGCCCCTGTCTCGTCTAGTTCAGCGGAGCCATAATGTCATCGGGTCGTGTAGGAGTGAGTCACAGACACAGGAAGCCAAAACAGCATATTTATTTTACCTTTATAACCAATCGAAATAGGTCTTCTATGCAATGTACTTTGAGCGCTTGTACGCGTTGCAACCAATCACACACTTCGAATAAAGGTCTCTTTTTTGTTACTCTCATTGAATTTGTAATTAGAGCACTTTAATGCTCCATGACATTTGAATGCCGAGGAATGTAAGTAACGATCATAAAACTGTCTAGAAAAGTACTTTCCATAAAGGTATACCAACGTTTTCTTGAAAGAAATTTGAAAAGTTAATGGAAATGAAAATTGTCAGCTGTAAACAAACACATAAAGGATCTTGGGTGAATAACCGAGCTGTACAAAGTTGACAACTACATCACTTTTAATAGTTCTCTGTTACTGAACTAGCAAATAATGTAATTTTTGTGACAACACTTTGTGAAATAAGAAAGGTACATTTTTTAAAATAAACCGTTGCTGCTCGACTGATATTCTTGAGTTGGTTCATTATTATAACCATTTGCATCCATAAAGACAATTCACGAATACGAAAAAGATGGCAACTTGTACATTTACCCACAATTCATAGCGTATAAAACTGCCCTCGAAAACGCGTAGAGAGAATCGGTAAACTTCAGATTTGACACACACAGCAATGTTAGTAGAAAAGAGTTTTACCTTCCCTAAGCTTCTTAAAGCGGTTTATGGTTCGCGATGCATTGTGGTAAAATGTACTGCCGTCATCTTTTTCGGAATGGTAAACTACACGATGGCAATTTTTGGTTTCAGTAGGACTTGACAAGATGTTCTCTCACTTACCTTTTCCAGTTCTTTCGTTAGTTTTGGCTCACTACATCTTCTCTACAAGAGAATGGAACAAAAGGGCAGTAACATAACAAAGTTCAGTATAAGTATTGAAATGCTGAGTGTAAAGCAGTAGCTAGAATAAACAATTACTCCCTCTTTGAATATAGCTGTCATAACTCATAAATGAATTCAAGGACAAAATTTAACCAAACTTACCTGCTCAAACACAAAACAGGACAGTAAAGCTACAATCTCAGCCGGATGAAGGTCAGAGAACACACTCTCAAACACTAGCTCGGTGATCATTAGTTCGTGGTTACTTATTTCGCATGCCACACGACCTTTCAGTTTTACCGTGTTGTTAGACTTGATATAATGCAGCGTATTGAGAACCTGGAAAAACAAATGTTAGATGAATGGTTATTAAATGTTCAAAAACAAGAACGTCATGTTACGTTTAGGAACTAGAGTAGCTCAATCGGTTAGTTCGCGGAGGTCCCCGTTCGATCCTCAGTGACTGCACTGTTTCGACTTAGTCTTCTGATCAGTATAGCTGTAACTTTGAATACCCGTAAGAGAGAGCACCGAGAGAGAGAGGTTAAAGGACGCACTGTCAGCTTCCATTGATAACAAAACTCTCAGAGAGCTGACGGAACTACCGACGTTAAATAACGGTATCTTTACCTTTATGTTGCTAAGTAAGTGAGAGTTCGAGCGTGTAAAACAGACCGATTAATCTACCTTTATTCTGCTGTGGTATTCTGGTAAGAGCTGTAAATTCTGATCTGACAGCAGAAACTTCAGGTGGGATAATCTCTTTTGCAACATCACTTGTTCGTCCAGTTGGTGAAACTGCGACAAATAAAATTACAGGCTTAGTGATAAAGTATCTTTACTTTAAATGTACCGAATAAATTTCCCAACTGCATCCTTGGTTTATTGTATAGCGGCAATACAATGACAGACAGATGACGCAATGTAAGACCGTGATGGGTAATTGAATAAAACTTTGCCCGACTCGTTCTAGTTAACTCATCTGTACTAGCTAGTGCCCTAGTTAAAGGATTATTTTTTTAGGACCGACCTAACTAACATTAATTTTATTCTATTTCAGTGTAGGTGTCAATATAGTGGCAAAATATCTACTGAACACCGAAGGCGCAAGGTAGATATCAATTAAGCAACTATCCACCGAAATTTAAAAAAATAGTGCTTTATTATATACCTGCAAACGACTAATCTCCAAAAGTTTCTTTTCACTACAAAAGGATTGTTAAGAAATGCTTTTATAAACTTTATCACAGAGCATGACGAAACTTCGATTGCTTTGCTGTATTTCTTCCTCCTAACGTAAAATAATACTTACTGACCTTGAGATATTTTTGAACCAAAAATTGCTGCCATTTTGGTGATCTGAGGAATAACATTTTCTGTAATTCTTCTGATATCGTAACTGGAAACAGACGTTAAGTAACTATTTCCTTCCTCCATTTTGTTTGATTTAACAGTTATTCGCCCAAGGCGAAGTGAAATCTGCTGAATAACCCCGAGACAAAGTCGGGGGGGGGGGTTAATCTTAAGCCAGATATTCGCCGAGCCTGAGGTAAGATTACCCACAAAACACGGGAAGGCCATTTTGAAACTTTGTTCACACGCCCATTATAATCATCTCGCGGCATAATACGTCAGCCTCCGTCAATCAGAGCAGCGGAAACTCTATAATCACCCGAGTTATTTTACTATAAGAAAAATAATTTGATGGTCTGATAATGCGTCAGCCTCCACCAATAAAAGCAGCGGAAACTCTATAATCACCTGAGTTATTTTACTATAAGAAAAATAATTTGATGGTCTGATAATGCGTCAGCCTCCACCAATAAAAGCAGCTGAAACTCTATAATCACCTGAGTAATTTTACTATAAGAAAAATAATTTGATGTTCTGATAATACGTCAGCCTCCACCAATGACAGCAGCGGAAATTCTATAATCACCAGGGCTGATTGTTCAAAGGCTAGTTAACTTTAACTCGGGTTAAGCCAAAATTAGTAATTGTTTTTCTAAGGAAAAGTTTACTGTTCTTATAAATACTGCTAGGTATTCCAAGAAAAAAAACTTGCCAATTTTAGCTCAAATCAGTCTCTGTAAGATTGGAAACAAGCCCGCTTGTTAAAAATTTAAATCTGGGTTAGTGCTAGTCGGCCTTTGAACAACTGGACCCTTAGTAATTTTACTAATATCTACTATTTCTGAGGTAAATACTAATTTTAAACCAATCAAATCGCGCGTTACCGAGCTGGTATATACTAATGAATTATATCCTGACATTTATAAGCTATTTAGTTCCTTGGATGATTTTTTGCCTGTTCGTCAAACAACAAACTTGTAAAACCTCAACGAACTCACGTGCTCCGTGAATCTCGGGCAGTTTGTACAGTGAAAGTTGTTAATCGTCTTCTCCAGGACTTGCTTGCGTTTGAACGCTTGTACAAGGTCAATGTCTCGCAGGTTGAAATCTTTAATGAAATCCATAGTTTCCAGTCCACTGGGATTGGACTCGGTAAGACGAAGAAGTTCCTGCTCTGCTGAGACCGCTGACTGACCCGCAGGCTCATTACTGTAAAAAGAACGGATTGCTCATACTTTGTACAACTGGATGTCTTACAAGCTAAAGTAAAAAACAATAATTGAAAATGTCACGCAAATCGTTCTGTCTATAAAACACGCAAACTTCTGTAACAGTTTTGACTGTTATAGCCGTAACAGCTGCGTTCATAGTTTCACAACTAGCAAGAGGTGTTGTCACGTAACTGTCAGGGCTTCCGTCTTTCACAAATAAATCGAATAGACACTTACTAGTAAAAACAACAACGACAACTCAAAAGTATCAGCATAGACAAGATCAACATACTAAAAAGTGAAGTGCTGAGAGCTGAATTTTTTTTATTTGTTTTGTAGTGGTTTATTGGATTGGTGACAAAAATTTTTAAAGGAAATATATTCATCAAAGTGACCATTGTTTTAGCGAGGTATCTTATGAGTCTTTCAGCTCAGAAACTTCATGAGCATTTGGCTAAATTTTGTTGCCTCGTTGGACGACTTAGCAGAAGTGTTGGTCGCTCGCAGTAACTATATGGACATTAATTGAGATTTAAAAAGTGTAAAAAGAGGTACAATTAACAATAGTACAAAGTGTTAGTAGGGGATAAACTATGTAAACGAAAGTGAAAACTCTAAACGCTTTGCTTTAGCTCTAATGCATCTCGAGATATAAGTCAACTTAAAAAGTCTACAGTCTTTAAAGTGAAAGGCATAATGTAACCATACCGAAATCGGGGTAACATCGATCTTCTGTGTCCTTCCATTATAAAAGCTGCATTAATTTTCATTTGACGAACTGTAATTGCTGCAATTTGCTGCCCTGTGATCTGAACAATCTTGTAACCGCAGCCCAGTTTAGGGCGGAAAAGTGTGTGTCGTTCGTAGGGCTCAAGGCTAGCAGAGTTTGAGGAAGTGGAGGCTTCTGTAGAGCTCTTTTCTGAAATGCTTGTATCTGAAAAAAAAAGCAAGGTTCGATAGACCGGGAATCCAGATGACAAAAGTTGATCAAATGTTAAGTACTTACCAGCAAGACTACCAACTAAAGTCAACCGTCTTGAGCAGAAACCCTTTAATAGCTTCTGCTTTTGTAAGAAATTGGGTGTTCTTGAGTTAAAGTGCATACGAAGTGAAAAAATATTACTACTTCAGTGGATAGACCTTGCTAAATGAGGAATAGTGGTGAAAATTTTGTCAAAATCTTTTATGGTTCTTGAGATATTAGCATTTTAAGTTCTTAACTGATGACATGATGTATGGATCCGACGAATTTGCATTTTATTGATCCCAGTTCATAACCTTTGGATAAATTTGGGCCAAACCTGCACTGATGATCTATCTACCTCGAATCGACATACATCAGCAGCCCAAGTTTGGCCTAGATACATCCAAAGATTATGGATGACAGCAGATTTAAATAAAACTTGTTGGAACCATGCGTGACGTCATCTGTTGAGAACTTTAATTAAATATCTCAAGAACCATAAACGATTTTGACAAAATTTTATCACCACTATTCTTCATTTAGCAACGTCTATCCACTGAAGTAATAAAACTTTTCACTTCATATGCACTTTAAAAGTAGAGCTTTGAGAGCTGAACGTAAAAAAATAGAACCAAATGGAGAACCTTAAGTTCGCTTTTAAGGTAACTAACTGAGCTAAACTTACGCATTTTGCAATTACCTGCATCACATAAGTGTAAAACTGTAAAGCTTCCAGTCTGCAAACCGGAGCTGCCAAGTTGTGAATAAGACGAATAACCTTTGGTTGAAGAAGAGTCGTTCTGGAGCAGAACTGCTAACACGTTCCTCTCCTGAGCGGTATCAATGACAAGCACGCGCCCAGCTGCGAGTGACCGCTGACCATGTGGTGATGTTAGAACTGCAGTCTAGGCAAATAAAATCCAAACGTGTTACAAGAAACACGTAACGCAAGCATGCTACAGGAGATGTATAGCGTTTAAAACGCACACGTGTTAAAAGAGACCAGACTTAAAATCCCTGACATAGTCACAAGCATGTTTTTTTTTCTTTTACACTTTTCTTCAATGGAGGACTGCGATGTTTTTCTTAACCCTATCTTACACCCTTGGGAGTGGGGGGGGCGGAATCCGTCACCCTTGACTTAAATTCTACGTAACTTTTATGACATTCAAGATATGCAGCTGATATTTTGTGATTTTTCCTAAAATTTTTCGTTGAATATAATTTTAGTAATTGTTTTGGGCTATGGCGTTTTGCGTTTCCATGGTTACGCATTGTTGAAAGGTTCTTTTAACAATAATTTTGTTCTTTCGTCTTTTTCTAAAATTTTCGTCAATTCTGGATTTCAAATAAAAATTGATAGTCACAAACACATGTTTTGAGAACCTAAACCAATATTTTAAAATCTAATTAAGTTTTGTGACGTCATGGGTATTGCACAATGTTTTGCCGACACACCATATTACAACAATTTTTACTAATCTGAAGGAGTGAGATTCCAACGAGTTTCGTATGCTTTACCACTTCGGGTTTTTTTACTTTTATTGGCAAATTAAAGTTGAATAGATTAATCTGGTAAATAAAGAGAAGAGATAAACGTAGTATCTTTTACTGTCAAGGAATTGACCATAAAGAATGGTCAGTGTAGCGCAAAAACATACGATTTATGAACTTTTTGATGGAAAATAAATTGTGTTACTGATTTACACAATAGTTTTAAGAATAAATTCCAACCTGGAAAATCCCGTTCACTTCTTACCAAATTATGAAAAATATTGGTCAATTTAAAAATTTCGAGCTGATGATGACGTCATAATGACTTCACATGCTAATCAAGGAGATTAATGAAATCTTCTTGCGACTATCTATCACTGTACCAAATTGGGTTTAAATATGTAAAGTAAACCCAAAGTTATAGCCTAAAAAAGCCTGTGTATGCAGTTCTACCAATATCATGGAGTACTTTCCCTCTTTCAAATAAAACTTTGAAGGAAACACAAAAATATACAGATTGCAAGATTTCCATTTCGTCGCCTGGTAAGCCCAGTTTGTAAGGCACCAGTCTGTTGTGCGGGAGACTCAGGTCCGATTGCTAGTACCGGACCTTCACTCAGGATCTGAAAATAACTGAAGCGAAGGTGTTGCCTTTGTTCTAACGTCTGCAAGTGGTTAGACTTTCGCGTCTACTCGGATAAGGACGTTAAACCATAAGACCAGTTTTTCGATCTTCTATCGGTTGACTTAAGAGAACCCAGAACACTACTTATCGAAAAAGAGTAGGGTGATCCTGGTGTCATAACGTGTCAACTACTAACTGAGGGCAACTCTGAATGAATGAATATATAAATGTGAGCCGTTGATAGCGGACTGTGTAAGACCCTCAATTCCAAAATCCACTGTATAACTTTGTAAACTGGTATTGAAAATTCCTGTTTTGCATTATATTCTATCGTATTTCCATTCCAAAGTCTATTGACCTGTAAAGCTTCCGTGTGCCCTTTCAGTTCACTGCACGCGCTGTAGTATTCTTTCAGGTCCCCTTGACAGACCATGCAATCAACGTCGTTCGTATCTGCTAACCTCTCCTCCAACTCTTTCACGGCTCTCTTTCGTTCGTCAGTATGGCACTGAGTGTAGAACTCAGCAAAGCTTCGCTTCATCATATCCTCCACTCGCAGCTCCTCGACACGCAGAAGATTTAGTATCATGGAATAAGTGAGTCGGAAACGAGACTCCAGTCTCGTTGGTTTGCCCTGAAAAATAACGTTTGGGAAACATAAGAACGATAACAAGGTAAATATATCGAAACACTGCACCAAGGTGTTCAGAAAAACCGTTTGTACAAAAACAAAAACAAGTTTTGACAAAGCTGTTCCAGAAGGGTCCTGTGCTTCATTTCAAACCTGTTAAAATTTCCTCAATGAGTTAAACAAAACCGTATTCATTTTAATAAGTCCTGTATACAAACAAAATTTTAAAAAAGGGGAAAAAAAATAAACACGTAAAGCAACTGATAAATGTAGGTAGGTAGAGGTAACCAGGAAGGTAGGTATGTAGATAGATTGGTATGTAGGGAGATTGGTATGTACGTAGGTAGGTAGACTGGTTTATAGATAGATAGGTAGAAATAGGTAGGTAGATTGGTATGTAGGTAGGTTGGTAGATAAAACAACGCGGATTTTTGAACCCTCTCCCCCTCACGATTGCAACAGTCATTCAGGCCTCTCCTAAACTAAGTGGCCAGGTTTGTGACTGGTTTCTCTCAAACCGCTATAGAAATGCTTAAATGACAAACAAAACAGATTACTGAAAAATAACAAGGCATTGTTTGCGTAACAAGAAACATAGCTTTGGATTTAACTCACCAGCATCATTTTGTGCAAATCTGCCATCTCCGGCACATCTGCCTTGCAAAGGATAATTACAGTCCCAGTGGTGTCCAGTCCTCTGCGGCCTGCACGACCTGCCATCTGGATGTACTCTCCTGGCAACAAGTCCCGGAAGTTTGTTCCATCGTGTTTTCGAATTGAATCGAATACCACTGTCCGGGCTGGCATGTTTACACCCATAGCAAACGTCTCTGTTGCAAATAAGAGCTATAAAACAAAGAGCTAACACCAGTGAGTGAATGAACAGAGCTAACTTCTTTGGGTAAATCATCTCTTATGTCATGTACAATAACTCACGACCAGTCTCCAATCGTACAGCTTTTTATATAAGAACAGTTTTCATATTTCAGGCTGAATATGTTCTTATGTCTATGGTACCTTGTTACACAAATTTCAGCCTAAGTGTTCTTAGTGTACCTGTTCTTTTATGCGAGTGTTTACTGTACGCAGAACATTAAACTAATGAGGTGCGTTAGAAAGTCAAGAAATTACACAATTTGTCAACCGTATCAACCAATCACTCCAACTATTCACTGATAGCAAGATAAACGCCAAAATGAGATGCATAAAAGACCTTTCCAGTCTTTAACGATGAGCTGTTCCCTTAACGAAAGTTGCATAGGAAATATTTTAACACGAATTACACGATGAAATCTCACCCTAGCACTAATGTGATGAACTGCATCTATGAGCGATTCAATGTAAAGAGCTCAACTGAAGTATTTTAACTGTAATATAATTTCTTGTGAAGCACAAGAACTTCTGAAACTAAATTTTGAGACGAAATGGCTCTTGTTTTCGGCAATTTGGAAAAATGCTCAGGTGGTACGTTACTATCATCTAGATTCTGCTGCTTTTTGCTTCATCTGCACACATTGTACATAAGCAGTATATCAGATCCTCAAGCTGAAAATCCAAAAACTGCAAGCATAATTTTGTTTGTTCCAATGTTAAACATTTAAATTCTAAACTACAACATACAGAAGCAATCTTAATTCTTCAGGACACCTCCAAAAATATTCTGTTGTGGAGACCTTTTGTCGTAATGATGATAGTAAGTTTATACTTAAAACTAAAAAAACACGTTTAAGTACGTTTTTTCAACAAATGAGCAATGTTACAATCTTTCAAAGCTTTCAAAGCTAATCCCTCCTAAAGCTTCAGGCCAGTTCCTTTCTCCGGTTTCCACAATGTTAAGCAGATGAGAGTCTTCACTCCCCCTGGACAGGACACTAATCCATCGCAGGTTAGCTCCCATCAGAACTGGTACTCAACAATACAGCTGAGTCGACTGGAACAAATCAGATAAAGTGTCTTGCTCATGGACACAACCAAGTTGTCTGTCTGGGGTTCAAGCTCGCAACCTTAGGATTGCGAAATGAACACTCTAACCGTTCAGCCACTGCCCTGCCCACAACTACCTTTCAAAACTTATTATAAACCGGCTTTACCTTAACTAGTCCACGCTGGAAGAGCATCTCCACCATCTGTCGTGAGGGGAAGTAACAAAGCGACTTTCAAACACAAACTTTGTTAGCATAGAGTGAATGCAGACTTGGAAATTTTTTTAAATTTGATTTTTAGCTAGTATAACTGCTTACTCCTCGAAAAACTTTTGACCATGATGGGAATAAACGATATAGTTTTATAACTGGAATGTATACAAACAAGAGTAATTTTGGTACTATCATTATTTTGTGTAAATAATCATACGGACATCTATCAATGAAATCTTACTAATGAAAATGTCTTGATAACAAACTCAATTAGCATAATTTACCACTAATTCACTACGATTTTGCTTCTTACTCGCAATTCGAAAAAAAAAATTAAGAATACCAATTTTCAACTATTATCCTTAATAAGACAGCATTGCACGGTGTGGCAAGACATATACTTTGAAGCTTAGAGTATGTTAGAACTTCACTTTAAGTTTTCAAGCAAGGGAGAGAAGGAAGGAAGCCAGTAAGTAAAGAAGTGAAAGTAAGGAGGGAAGTAGGAACAAACAAAGAAACAAAGGGAGAAAGGAAGGAGGGAAAGGAGGAAGGAAGGAGGGAAGGAAGGAACGAATGAAGGAAGGAACAAAGAGATAAAGGAAGAAAGGAAAGGAAGGAAGGAAGGAAAGGAAGGAAGGAATGAAGGAGGGAAGGAATGAAGGAATGAACAAAGGAAGCAAGGCAGGAAGGAAGTAAGGGATGAAGGAAGGAGGAAGGAAAGAAGGAACGAAAGAAGGAGGAAGGAAGGAATGAAGGGAGGAAGAAAAGTAAGGGGAAGGAAGGAATGGACGAACGAATAAAAGAGGAAGGAAGTAAGAAGGGAAGGAAGGAAGGAACAAAAGAAGGAAACGAAGGAAGGAACAAAAGAAGAAGGAAGGAAGGAACAAAAGAAGAAGGAAGGAAGGAACAAAAGAAGGAGGAAGGAAGGAACGAAAGAAGAAGGAAGAAAGAAAAAGAGGGAGAAAGGAAGGGAGGAAGGAAGGAGGGGAGGAAGAAGGAATGAAGGGGAAAAGGAAGGGAGGAAGGAGGGAAGGAAGGACGAAAGAAGAAGGAAGAAAGGAATGAAGAGAGGAAGGAAGGTAAGAGGAAGGAAGGAATGAACGAACGAATGAAAGAGGAAGGAAGGAGGGAATGAAGGGAGGAAGGAAGGTAGGAACCAAGGAAAGAAGCGACGAAGGAACAAACAAAAGAAGGAATGAAGGAGGGAATGGAGGAACGAAAGAAAAAGGACAAAGAAACAGTTTTACCTCCTTAATAATTGGCAGAACGCCACTGTGATGAACTGCCAGTCCACGTTTAAGAAGCTCTTGCATACGAGTAACCTACAGAGTGAGCCCGACAACATTTATCAAGAATCAACTTGACCCAGCAAAGTAGTGTAAAGTCACCCACCCTTAATATCCAGTGACTTTTAAAATTGTCCGTAAATATCGTGTTGCCACGGTTAAACGCTCCATCGTCTATTTCAATTATATTTCCAGTCCGGTTGACCCAGCGTTTGTTTGAGGTCGACGTTCAAACGAAGCCCAGTAATTGTTAACGAGGAGCAAAATTTTCAGGGTAATAATTTTAACAATATTTCCAGATCCATTGACAATTTGTGAAAGTAGGACATTTTTCCCTAACATTTTCGACAAACAGAACATAAACAAGATATGGTATGGGCATCATAGCAGCAAGCAAATGTCATGAGTGGTTGAGTTACTGAACTCATACAGTAACACGGACAGTCACGTCTCCATTGTCCTCATGCTTTTGTTTGCATCAACTGAGCGTCCTTACTATATTTACTCTTCTAATAATATCATACACAACAAAATTTCTCGATTCTGATTGGTTGAGAGCAGTGCTGTTTTTCGTAAACACAGTGCAAAACCAGTTTATTCAGTGCAATTTACTCTATGACTACATCTATGACTACAACTTCGACTACAATGCGACTACGAATTCGACCACAACTGCAACTGCGATTACGACTTCGAGTACGACTTCAGTACAACTACGACTGTGACTACTACGACTGCGATGACTACTATGATTACGGCTTTGATTTTGGCTCGGACGATTTGGAATACGACTATCACGACTGAGACTACAATGATGACTACAACTGCTACGGCTATGATTACTACGACTGCTATGATTATAATTATAACCATGATTACGACGACTACGATTACGACGACTACGATTACGACGACTACGACTACCGTGAATACGATAGCGATTATAATTTCGACTGCGTTTGCAATGACGACTATGATTATGACTTCAACCTTGACTACTATTATTCTTGTTAATACTTCGATGCTGGTTCCTTTCCTACTGATTAAAAACTCTTTCTATACTTGACCTGTAATTTTGTTTGTGTATATCATTAAAAAGTAATCACTCGACTGTGAGTTCAATTTTGAAATAATTTGCACTCATGTGTTTTTCAAAAAGCTCAAATTACATTCGCCCTACGGGCTCATGCAATTTTAATACTTTTTGAAAAACCCACGCGTGCAAATTATTTCCAAATTGAACTTGAAGTCGTGTGATTACTTATACACAGACAACCAGTTCATTGTGTCCATCTTTTTAAAAAGCATTTAGGGATCAATTGTACCTGCGGCAACTTTGCGTCCGTTCCTTTCAACCTGGAAACACACTTGTGAAGAAACACTTGGATGTCCTTCTTCTCCTTGTTAGTTGTCAGATCCAGGTTCTGTAGGTGATCCGCGTTCTCCTCACAGCGCTTACGCGAAAACGTGAAAGCTACAACAGGGAGTTTGTCCTTCTTTCGCAACATCTCGATCAATGATAACCACACATTACGGTCCTACAACAAAAACACCAAAGGACAGCAAGCTGACAAGCTGATATTTTAGCCTTAAAGAGTAAACAACCGCTGTGCACTTCACTCTAAGTCTTTGTAAAAAAAAATGCTCGAAGGTGGCCTGGAGGGCATTACAATCGATTGAAAATAGAAACAATTATTACATAACAACTTTTAACTGATAACAAGGTCGTTTTTGTGTAACTAACACCGACGGCTTGATGTACGGTCAGAGCCAACGAGGTTCATACCACAAGACTGAGATTTGAGTCAAATTAACTCCTACAAGAGCTTGTTCCCATTTCTATAGTAAACAGCACGTGGATGTATAATCTGCTAGATGTTGGCTAAGTTTGTCCGAATTCACTGTAGATAAACTAATGACAAATGTAGTGGCAAGTGCGTAGCTTGTTGTAGTACTACTAGGGATGTCGTCTGTACAACATTCTTGGTTGAAATAAAACTTTTTTCAAGTCTGTGTAAATATCAGCAGCTCAAATTTGATAATTTTGTACCTAAATCTAACGCCAAGCACTTTATTTTGGTCATATCCACGGTTTAAATTTTCTGCACGTTGCCATTTTGAAATGTGACGTGTTTCGGTTGCAGTGACAGAGCCCTCCTCGTTCACTGCTTTTGTTTTATCAAGAGTGGAGACAGGCACTGCAACCAAAACACGTCACATTTCAATGTGGCAGTACACGAGAAATTCAAACCATAGAAACGATTAAACAAAATTGCTTGGTGTTAGATATGTACACAGAATTATCAAATTTGAGCTGCTGATAATATTTACACAGACTTGAGAAAAGATTTATTTCAGACCAAGAATAATGTACTACGACATCCCTAGTAGTACTACTACAAGCTACATACTACATTTGGAATTAGTTTATCTATAGTGAATTCGGACAAAGAAAGCCAACATCTAGATTATACGTCCACGTGCTGTTTACTAAAGAAATGGACACAGACTTGTGTTATTTAAATGTATTATTTGAGACCAAAAATGTTATACAGTCTAGGAATCCTAGTAGTGTAAGCAAAAGCCAAGGAAGAGCAAGATAGTCCACATGGAGTTCCAAAATTGAGTTAATCTCTGGTTTAATTTGTGGAAATTCTATCACTTAGAATGAAAGTAACGCGATTGAAACTCGACGTTTCGTTACTTTTCATTCTAAATGTTTTTAAAAAGTCTCTGTTAATAAGAAATTCTATCAGCTTAAATTCAACCCTAGCCCTTGTGGATTTTAAAGGTGTCAGCATTCTTACCTGCTTTGGATTAGCAGAGAGCCTCGCACCCTTGGCCCCAAAAGCCTCTTTACTCTTACTAGCTCGTTCTTTCTTCGCATCAACAGCTGCCTGATATCCCCGGGTGAGGAATTTTCCTTCATCATTGACGATCAAAAACTGTTCCTTGCTTGTCTTGTTGCTGTTACCAGTGTAAAGGAAATGCTCCAGAGGAACCGGACGCTTGGGAGTACTTATCACGTGGAGTTTCTTTCTTTTTGTCTGTCTGCAGGAAAAAGTTCTAGAGAATGTCAATGGAGTGGATCTCATTTACGTCTTGATATAACTTGTTTTTTGTTTTTGTTGAAACTCCTGCCATATGCATGCAACTGTACACCTACCTGAGTTGTCTTGAGCAACTGTTGTAATATTATGATATTCTTTATTGTAAATATCTCAATCTTACTTGTAAAAGGAAAGGGAGGCATATTGGAGCGGTAAAAATGAAAAAAAATTAACTGTAATGTCTGCAGTCGTTATAAGATAATCTCAGCGGCCAATCAGATTGTAGAATTCTATTTGGCCATTTTATTAACATTGTAATGTTAACTCCGTTATCATTCGGAATATGATTACTAGCACAACATGAATACTGCTACTGTGAATCACAAGTACAGATCAAATCTCGTTTCCTAATGCTTACCCAATCCAGTTTGCGAACTCGAGCGTATTGGGAACAGTTGCTGACAGTAGAATGATATTCACATGTGGGGGCAACATGATAAATACTTCCTCCCATACCACACCACGCTGCAGTAAAACATTTATACATTAGTAAGTTAACCAAGAGAACATGATAAGTTGAAGAACCTCTTCCTACCTAACTACACGCTGCACTGAAGCATTCATACATTCTTGGTAAGTTAACCAAGAGAACATGGGCTGTCATTGGTGCACTTTGAAAGTGATCTAATCTCTGAAGATGTTGATGAAACAGCTTATCTCTTCTGAATGAATTTTAAGGGACGTGCACAGAATCTCATGGGCGGCAGAACCGGGGGGACTAACAACAACAGTTTTTGAGTAGGAATTTAGATTTTATAATGAACTATTAAAATTTCCACTGTGCCCCCTACCCCATAAATTTTATGCTTCGCTCACCCATGAATCTATTCAGTGGTGTCTCAAGTCGATGGGATAAAAAAGAATGAAACCTTGTACGGCGAGCAACGATCTTCCCGCAACAAAATAAAACACCTTAAACCTTTCAGTCCCAATAGTTTTGGTAAGTTCTCTCAAAATTAGAGCTCATATTTTTTATGGAAAAAGTTGAGGAGAATTCTACTTTTCATCCTGAGTAATATACATTTGCTTGATAAATTCTCATTTTCTTGTTGTCGAGGGTCTGTTTTTTTTGTTTGGCTCATGTAAGGAAATATTAGATTTTGATAACTAACTTGGACTGAAAGGATTACTTTAATTATGAATATATTTAGACTTTAAACTTTCGGACAATTTACCGGTAATCTTCGGATAAATGACGACGCTAAATATACTTTAGAAATTTATCAGTAAAACTCAACTGGTTTACAAACAACATCAGCAAAAACGATTGCTTCTGTCTGACGGAACACGTCACGAGAAGTGAAACAGTTTGATTCAAGAGATAAGACAA
>JAOBRD020228277.1:0-23943 GCA_027575215.2 Hydrozoanthus sils
GTCATCATTATTAATATTGCCTTTGTTTTTATCATTATTACAAATATTATTATTTTTGTTATTACTATTAATGTATTTGTTGTTGTTTTTTATTATTCCTGTCATTGCTTATATTATTGTCTGTTATTTTCTCGAAGAACTTTAGTTCATACAGCAAATTTCAGAGTAATAATGGAGCCTTTCTATTTAGGCCTTTCAACGGAAAATACTCAAATGTTTTGTCAGTGAAAGGCTGTTTTTAATACGGTTTACATCATTTAAAACGTTCTTGCAAGTGTTTGAATTAGTTAGGCGAATTCCATTCTTTTTTGACTTTTTATAAGAACATCTATAAGAAAGAGCTTCACTGTGTGCCTTTTCCTTACCTTGACGGCAGTATAGTCGTAATAAAGAAAGCACGTGATGCATTCCTTGTGTTAAAGAATATATGGAATCGAGAAACTTCGGACCTCAAACTAAGCTATACGACTCTAGTGTAAATCAGCTCTACTATATGGCTCGAAAACATGGAGAGCAAAAGAGCGCACCATAACCAGAGTTTCAGACATTCATCAATAAACACCTAAAATAGATACCTGCAGTTGAGACAAAGTGACCAACGCAGAAAATAAGACTTTTGCAGCAAGTGATCACAAGGTACATATAATGATGTTCTGGTGGGCAAAGGAATGTCACAGACTCCACAGGGAAATGTAAAACAAAGAAAATTCACGCGTTCCTAGTTAATCGTGCCTTGTCTTGGTGTCTGTGACATTCCTTTGCCCACCAGAATATTATAATTTGTACCATGTGATCAATTGCTACAAAAGGCCTATTGTACAAAAGACCACAACAAGGACCGAACCTGTGTGCGATATCATATATAAGAAAAAGGAAACGGCGATGGATGAGACACACTTCCAGAAAACCAGCCGTGGATATAACAAGACACGCTCTTGGCTGGCACCCAGCGGGGAAAAGAAGGTTAGGAAGACCAAGAAACACATAACAAAGGTTCGTGGAGGACGAAACTAAAACATTGGCAAGTCTTGGCCTCATATCACCAATGTGGCTGAGAACTATGGAAGCGTTGGAGGACAATTGTCGACGGCCTATACTTACCACAGAGCGACGAAATGGGCATACGTAAGTAAATAATAAGTAAGTAAGAATGTCATTTATAATACAATATCAAGCCAGTGCAAGGACATTATATCCTCCGATATACCAGCAAGCATATACGGGATTTATTTATTTCAGTGACACTCCCAACATTTTTTCTTCGAACGAACTTTGTGTACTGATGTAGCTGCCAAAATTTCCTGTCTCTTCTCCACGTCAAACAAAAAAACTTTCAATTTTAACGGCGTATATGTCGACCTTTTTCTGCCGTCTGGCACTCCCTCCGAAACCTTTATTTTTAAATTTCTTCGTTGTTAAATTCGGCGAAACAATTATTTTTCTTGTCTATCAATTTCAACTTTATCAAACTTTGAAAAAATTGTTTGTTGTTTTATTTAAAAATGGCCGAAAAAAATCAGAGGGCGGTTATTTAATTGGAAGGGGTACTTCCGATTTTGTACCACGTGACAAGTTTTATCCAATGAGGTTGCAAGAAAATTATTGGGTAGGTAAAAATTTGAAATTTTTAATAAAGTAGGAGATTTTTAACTATTAATGAAGAAGCTGTACAAACAAACACAAAGAAAGCCGATGGGAACTAGCTAATCCTTGTTTACTATTAGGAAGATTTTTTCAAGTTTCTGAGTTAGCAACAAACCTTTGCAAAAGCGCTTAAGTGCAACAAGGGTGTTGTTATCACAGTTGTTGAATTGACAGTTGTCAAAGTTTGAATCATTTGCTTAGTTTTGAGAGGAAGCAACATGTTTATCCATATATCCAAATTATTTGGAAAATACTTAAATATTTATTCCCCTCAGGGTCGGTATCTGAGATACCACGAGGGAACTCGAAATAGAACAGCGTTAGGGGTAGCGAAGAGTAAATCCGAGACTGTCCGAGATGCCGAGACGGCCTTTATTGAACCCAAGTCCGAGACTTTAGAAAGCAATGAATAAGCTGAGACCGGGACGGTACGATATAAAAATCCGAGATTTAAAATGCCGAGACACCAAAAACAAATTTCGAGAAAAAGCTTTCGAACTCTGCCGAAAATGCCGAGAATGCGGGCCATTAGTGTAAAAAACGCGAGACTGCGAGACGGAAAAAAACAAGAAATACGAGACCTCGAGATATGACAAAAAAGATGACGAGATTTCGAGAACAAGCCGTAATTTGCCTAAACTGAGACTTTCATTTTTAAGAGACAATTCGCTACCCCAAGCATTGTCGCCTGGCTTTGTTTTATAATTACAGTCAACAGTCTTGTTCACTTTACAACACGGAAGAAAGTACCTGCGGCTACACATATAAATAAATATACATAAAGAATTTGTTTACACTTGTGAGTTGTGTAGTTGGATTTATTATCCTTGTTTGAGCGAGTGTTACTCATAACCACGAAGTGCACAACTTTTAAAAGAATCTCAAACTGAACCGGCAATTGATAGTACACTTGTGGGAATGTTTGGAGTTAACTTGACTGTAGTTATAGGTCTTAGTGCGGTCGAATCAGTCCTGCTAAGAATGGATCCGTGTGACCGTTTAAAAGCTAGACGCTTTTTTATAAAAACCACTAAATTTATCCAAGGCTCATTGTTCTTAATTTTTCGGCGATTTGAGCCCCGAATTGTTCTTACTTTGTTCTTATTTCTATGTGTGACCTTCAGTCAAAGATATAGCAATACAAATGTTGGAAAACGTCCCGCGGCCGGATTTATCATGCATTCGCTGAGTCATTTACCCGAGACGATTTCCAGAGTTATGAACAGCGAAGTATTAATGTTTAGTTAAAATTCGAAGCTCAGTAAAGACTAAATTTTTCAAAAAGAAATAGCTATCGAGCCCTAGCCTCAACTTGTTCTTAAATTAACAAAATTCTTAAAATTGTGACCAATCTGAGTCTCGTTGTTCTTAAGAAAATTGTCCTTATAAAAAACGTGTAATGCATTAGAACAATATTCAAGTACTACAGCTATTGTTCCTCACGGGACTAAAACACTGTATTGTTATAATAGGAAGGTTTAACGAAAAACCTAACGCTTTTTTCCAGCTCAGTGAGTACGTTTTGTATTTTCACTGAAGCTAATTTCTTTCATTAAAAATTTTAGAACTAGAGTTAGAAAGAGAAATCTTCTTTTTGTTAATAGCTCATACACACGACACACAAAACGGTTTGTTCTGACTGAGTCGTGTAGCTGACCTTAATAATTAGTTATTAAATCATTTTTCATGTTAATTTTTCAGTAACTCTAGAATAAATTATTTTGATTAATCCTTGAAGCGTCTTTGCGCGAAGAGTATTATTTTGCTAAGAACCAGATCCCTGACCTTTGGAAAAATCTTGCACCCTACATTTCTTAACAAAAAGACTTTTGAAACGATCACTAGTTTTTGCTTGAATGTAAGCGTATTTATTTGCTTGTGTGAGCGAGGCATTCTATAAGCTACTGCTTAGCAAAGGTTCTTTTTTGTTCTAATTCCCAAGTGTCCTTTGAGCGGACGACATTTTAACAGGCGTGAATGAAATCAGTGGAGCGTCGTTGGTCTTTGTTGCTTAGCTGTCATAAACAGCAGTGAGAGGAGTATATTACATCCATATCTCTATGTAAATCGCTAATTGAGTTCTATAGCCTGTAAAAATCTGGATTTAAGCACTAAGGAGACATCATAAAATTCTAAAAAGTTAGAGTTACAAGCTAGGATGGATGGTTCTCCGTCTCACACCGTTTGCTCGGGCCGTGTTGATTCGCCATCCGATCTGGCAATTTCAAGCGCGTACGATCGATCCATGAACGCAGCCGATGTGACTCTGCATCAGTTGATAACAGCTAAAGAAACTTTCAGCGATCTTACAACTGCCTATAAAAAGTTCAAATACGAAATGGAATCTGTTAAGGAAGAACACAAAATGGAGGTGCGTGCAAGTACAAGTCTTAGTCCTGTATTAATTATATAACGAATGGTTTTTTAAGGGTTATGCTTTCAAAGATAGGAGTCAATCTTTTCTTAGTTCCAGTAAGTTTTCTTTCTAGTTTACTTTGTATTCTCGTGTTAATTTTTCTTTTTTAATGAAAGCTTGTTGTAAATACTAGAAAAATGAACCAGCAATTCTAACACCGCATGATTTATAGCGCATTATGTTAAAGTATTGCTCAATAGTTTCAGAAAACTTTTTGAACTTCTCAGCTAGGCAGACTTTTGAATTTTGCTTTTACTTTTTAGTTCCATCTCTTTCAAAATATGTGCTAACTTCTTTAGTTGGTGAAATCGAAACCACCCTAAAAAGAAGAAATAAATATTTTGAAATTCCGTGTGCAACTACCTTGATAAAAGTCTTTAAAGCTTATTTATTTTACCATTAGTGAATGATTTTATCTGATGCTGTGAAATACGAGCTTTAACCAGTTTGCACTAGTAGTACGTTTTCTTGCCAAAGGATACACTAAGAGTGTAAATACCAAAGGTGCGCTTTGTTTACATCGAGCGCTGAATCATTTCTCAACTCTTAGGAAAACCGTTAAAATTACATTTGTAATTAGTTACGCTTTATTGTCTGCTAATAAACCAGCCAGATGTAGAATCAAAAGCCAATTCATGATCACATCTACTAGTAGAAAAGTTACAAGAAATTTATTCAAACTAATTTACAAACAAGAACACTTATAAGTGGATTATTTTAGTTTAACGTTGACATGCAGGCAAGAAAAGATCAACCTTAAATTTGCATAAGACAAAGCGTTTTAAACACAGGTTTGGTTTTCAAACTTGTATATGACTTTTGTTTCACACAAGAGGTAAACAAACCTCATTAGCACATATATCACAGTAAGATAGAAAATAATTACCGAAGAGAGAGATTTATGCTTGTACAACGGAAAAAGATGTTGAAAAGAACAAACATTGCGTAAAGTTTAGTTGCAATGCTGTGAAACTCTCGTCTTCTTAGGTTCAAAAACTAAGAATTCAAATTGAGAACCTGACGAGACAAAAGGACATTGTTGAGGAACAGTTGAAGGAAGCAAGGCTTGACTGCAAAAGATACCAAGACGAGTGTTCTTCGGTGAAAAGAGCAGTTGCAGAGAGAGAATGGGAAAAAGAAACTTTAACAAGGGAACTGAAATCTGTCAAATCAACTCTGGAGAAAATCAAGGCTGATAAGGAACGAATTAAAAACGAGTTCGAAAGTAAGTCAATATCGTTAGATTTATAAAAATTTTGCTGTCTATGACTATGTTTTTCTTAAATGATTTCAGTGTTGAATGCAAAGCAATAAATCTCGCGTATACATTAGAACATAAAATATATTAAGAACCAGTGCATGTTACTTTTAGGATAAAACTCTTGTTTCAAAACCCTTTTTTATAAGAACCTATTTCTTCAATTCAAAAAAGGAACTTTCAGTATAGGTTCAAATCAGTATGATTCAAGGAATGAAACAAAAACTTCTTTAAAATGATTCGACTTTTACTTTTTTCATCACAAAATGTGACACAGCATTTAACGGACAATCCAGCATGTATAAATGCTGCATGATACTTTGAAAAGACGAGTTTACTGCATATAGTCTCATTTAAACTGTTTTCTTGTTAATTTTTGGTACAGCAATGTGTTTCATATCACATTTGCTCTGTAGTAGTTATTTGTACAATATAGGACTAAGTTGATCAAAGGCTGGTTAACTTTAGCCCTGCGTTAAGCCACTCAAAGGCTGATTAACTTCGGAAAAGGGGGGGTACTTCGGGGTTAAAAGGGATGACCGTCGGAAAAAGTCCCCACAACACCGTAAAAACACCAAGTGATAAAAATTTTCCACCTAAAAAACACTTCTCCGTTTTAAAATTACCCTAAAAATACCAATTGAATGATTAAATTTTTCCCTCGGTAGCTAGCGGGTCGGCGCTAACGTGTGCGCTGGATATGCAGTAAACAAAGGGGCGCGCATCATAGAATTTCTTATCAGTACGCACGCTTGCTAATACACGGGACTGCAAGCAGTTCAACAGCTTGGCGTTTTTCAACGCTAAAAAACATCAGGCTCCTGGTTTAACTCCGGATTTTTTTTACAACCCCTATACTGGACTGACGATTTAGCCCCTAAAAATGCGACGGTTATACCTACAACCCAAATATATGGAGTACCCACCCCGGGGATTAACTGTAACCCGAGGTTACTCCAAAGCCCATGCAAGTAGGCATTTTTTCTCTAAGGAAAAGGTTTACAGTTCTTATAAAATACTTTTTAGATTTTTCAAGAAAAAAAAACCTTGTCAATTCCAAAACTACAGCTCAAATCAGAGTCTGTAAGGTTCGAAACTTAATCCCGGGTTAGTGCTAATCGGCCTTTTAACAACTGGGCCCTGGTCGTTAGTGCCTTCATCAATTTAAAAACCTACTTAAAACAGAATCTACACGTGTATAACAGAACCTAAATAGCCTAAAGTCCGACCAAATACAATTTTTGTAAAAACCTGTTTAGACTTAGTAGAATAAAACTGGTAGGTTCTGATACTCGGAATTTGCTTTAGTTTTAAAGTAGATGAAAGAGTTCCTTTAGTGTTTATAGTTCCAACATCGATCAAATCTTACTAACACTGTTTAGGAAGCGTTATTATTCCTTTTTTATTTCATTAGCCATTTTCACATTAAAGGACGAACAAGTCGTCTGACGATTTGTTTGTCTGAGCGTGAAAGGGAGAAAAGCAAATCGTCTTGTGTTGGCCGTCATAACTACACATCTCACATAAAACTGACGTACAAACAGATAAATGTCGCCATATTCAGTATTCATTTATTTGCCAATAAATCAATGATATTATCAGTAATTACAAGACAAGACAACAGAAAAAATTTTTTTTGGCGAGGATGTTTGATAGAAGCCTGGGGCTTAAAAACTCATGATCAGAGACTCTCACTATAATTGTTTAAAGTATACATAACTGAGTTATGATGGATATGTCGAAGAAAAAAGATATTTACACGCCATATGCTAGTGCCATTTTTCTTCCTTGATGCAAGGGAAACTTGTTCGACTGTTTTTTAGACAAGTGTGAATTTAAGGCGGCCTTTATTTGATTTGTTCTTCTAGACGAACAAGTCCTCCACGAAAAATACAGACGGACAATTTCAATCAACTTGTTCGCCCAGAGTCGTGTTGATCTTGTTTTCACACTCAGACGACCTGTCCGTCCTCTAAATCTAAAGTGAAAACGGCTGTTTAGCTTAGATTTTACGTTGCTGAATCACATTGGTTACCCTTACTGTTTAGGTCAGTCAATTTATAGCTTAATCAATTAAATCTCATCGACTTACTAGAGTTTTGATTTAAAAAATGTTGGTTTGTTAGATCTCAAACTGGAAATGGTAAGTAGCCAGGTTGTACAGAGTTCGCAAGACATAAACCAGGAGAACAAGGAAATTATGCTTGTTAAAGAGGAACTCGTGCAATGGGAGACAAACTACGGTTATGTTCTCAAAGACAAAGAAGCGATTCAGGGAGAGTTAGAGAATGCTCAAGAGAAATTGGTCACAATTCAAGCCGATTACGAGAAGTGTCAGCGTGAACTTCACGCTCAAAACAGAAGCAGCACAGTCAAGGTAAACAACATATGACTTACTTCCCCCAGTAATTTTTATTTTCTATCAATAAGCTTCTTACTAGAAGCATAGCAATTCTTGCTTACTTACGATCTTTGCTGACTTACTTAGTTATAGTTACTTGCTTTTTTACCTACCTACTTACTTGATTACTTGCTTACCTACCTACTTACTTACTTACTTAATTAATTAATTAATTAATTACTTGCTTGCTTACTTACTTATTAACTTGCTCGCCTGTTTATTTCTTTTGTTTCTATTTGTTTTTGGTTTCTTATAAGGATTTGTAACCTACTGGCATGGCCCTGAGGAAGGCTAGCCATAACGATATCATATACTTACACACGCACTAACACAACCGATGACAAAGAGGCTTACTGCCTGGTTACCAAGCAGTAGCCACAAAAACCGAACGTCTTGCATTACCCTTGCGTTAACTTTAGTGTCCTGCTAACTCTTTTAGATGTCTAAGATGGAAATGCAGCTTCAAAATATCACGAAACAGAAAGAGGCTTTGAAACTCCAGATAGAATCCTTTCGTGACGAAAATAGGCAAAATAAGGAGAACTTCAGCCTGCTCCAACGCGAAGTCTATGAATACCAGCGCAAGGCTGAGAGTTACCGAGAAGAACTTAATGCCAAGGTGAGCAATGCTTTCAAGCAAACCTTTTGTTTCTCAAACTGTTAAGGCGTGTTCGCCCTAGAGACACATCTACATCTACACATGTTCACCGCAATGTCCCTTGAGGATGTAACACGGGTGGTCGGGAACTGATTATTTAATCATATATATTTTTAAAAGTATTAGTGTCATTTATATCCAGGATTTCAGGTTTTAGATTGTTCCAGTCTTTGATAGTACGGGGCCAGAAACTGTGTTTGTATCCATCACGGCTGGTGTGTAAGGGCAGGAATTTTAGTGGGTGAGATCGTCTGGTTTTCAATGTGCTGTGCAAACGCAACCGCAGGAAAAAGAAAATTTCTATTTCTTGCGCACGCCTTGCGCTTGCGTTTGCTCTCGTTTCACAAATTTCCAAGTGTGAATAGAAGTGCGCTTGTAATTGCGTCTCTAGTGTGAACACGCCTTTATAGCCATATCTATACTGGATGTAATCGGTGGAGGCGACAACCCGTTGCTAGGTACAACTTGGTAACCGCTAAAAATCATTGTTGATCGTTAATGGCTTGTAGGTTTTTTAAAGCCAACGAACTTTATACAAATGTTTCCGCGACTGGATTTTGAAGATTCGGTACAAAACAAAGCGCAGGACTAGTAAGATGAACCAAAATTAATAATTTGAAATCATCAACCCTTACAAAAACCTTTAAACAAATGATAAGACTAAAACTGACAGCTGTGCTCGGATTTCAAGTAGCATTTGGAAATTACTGAAAAACCTAAGTCTTTTATACATACACTTACATATATTCAAGTGAAGCCTTGTCACCCGTTTCCAGTGGAAAGGCCTAACTCGAATCTATGTTGTATTTATACATACGCCACTCAAGGACAACACTCATTGGTCTAATCCCTTTATTAACGCTTTTTCACAAAAAAAATACAACACCCTAAGTACCTCTTCCACAAAGCTTGCAATTAATTCAAACACGACTAAGCTAGTATTTTCAATACAGAGTACACAAAAGTATTTCAACTGTTTTGCATTTTCTTTTCTTTCGTAGATCAAGCAAATTGAGACTTTGGAAGCAAATAACAAAGATCTTGAAATTAAGATTGAAGAACTCAAAAAGCAGTGGTCAAAGTCTCAACTATCAGTAGAAATCCAAAACAACGAGCGCGATCACCTTGACAAGAATATTCGCTTGTCAAAGGCCAAGATAAATGAGCTTGAGAACGCATTGCAGTTAATGAAGTCAGAGCGAGAAGGTACATACCGAGACCTTCTTACAGCTAACAATAAACTAAACAGCGTTGAGGAGTCCCACCAAAAATCAATGGAAAGAGCCCGGGAATTGGAGCACGAGGGAATGAGGCTTCGCGATACCATCAGCAACTTGGAAAATGAAATGTTTGCTTATCGCAGCAAATCTTCTCAGGTTGGTAAGATGAGGTATTGGGCGCAATGAAATAGCTAGCATTGTAATACTATACTAACTTGATTATACCCCGTTCCAGTGGTAATTAAGGCCTCACTCAAAATCTATATGTCGTATTCAAACATATGCCACTGAAGGACAACACTCTATGGATTCGGCTTTTTGTTCTCTCCGTCAACTGTGTCAAGATTATCACTGTCACTAAATCACATTTACAGATGGAGGTTGCTTACAACCAGCTGAAAATCGAGGCGGATGAAATGGGAGGAAAACTCGACGCTGCAAACAGTAAAATTACTCATCTTGAGTCTAGTTACGAGAGCACGGTTCTTGAGCGCGACGACTACAAAGAACACGCGTCCTTGTCAGAGAGGAAAGTTTCTGAGATCAAGTTAATGCTGCAGAAAGACGAGACAGTTAATAGCGACCTGGAGGGTAAAGTTGCCTCGATGAAAAGTCAGATATGGAAACTTGAAGGACAGGTAAATAAATGGATCTTTTGTTTCCCCTTTTAAGGCGTTTATAGTTGTTATAGGAAGTTTGTTGATTGAATTATCCGCTGAAAGTGCTCAATACGGTGAGCTAGTTGTTAACAAATTGAGGTGGGTAGTAACAGAATATAGATATTCGTTAAGCCACTATCCAACGAAATTGAAACAGGATAAGTGTTTTAGTATATACCAGCGAGGCAACTGATCTACAGAATTTTCCTTTCAAGATAAAAAAAATTGTAAAAAAAGATACTTTTGTTAGTTGAATCACCGAGCGCGACGAAACTCGCGCACGAGCAGCTTAACTTATAACAACAAAAGTAAAAATAAAGCTTATTGACCTTGAAATACTTTTAAACCAAACTTTGTTGCCTTTTGGTGTTGGATTGACATTTTATGTAATTGTTTCAATATCGTTATCCAAAACTGACGCGAAGCGACTACTTCCGTCCGCCATTTTGTTTCAGCGTCATTTATCTACTATTTCGGAGGTAAGGATTGTCTCACATCTAGTTTTTCTAAACCAATAAAACTGCGCGTAGCGGAGCTGGTATACGAAAGTAATATAGTCTCCTAACGAGTGAGAAATACGTACATACAAACATACATAGATGCATGCATATCGTAAAAGAACAACAAGGATTTGGTTATGCGAGCACTACAGCGTTGTTTAAAAAGAGCGACTTGAGTTCTCTCTCGTCAGGTGCATAACAGATAGATAAGCTACGCCGGTCTTGTTAAGAGGCACGTTAAAAGATTAAGATTCATACACTAAAAGGTTAAAGTTTGCACGTTAGAGTTCGCGCATTACTTAATAAAATTAAATGAAGTAAAACAAAAAGTCACAAGTTTCTTATTAAGAATTTCCTCGAACGACGACAATCACTTGAGCGTTCTTCTCTTTTGTTTAGAGTGCATAAGTTAGGTTTGCATATCAGTATATAAAACTTTTCGGCAATACAAATTTTACAGTGTTTCATTGTGTTAGAATAAGCAGCGGTGCGTGTTATGATTTTCCACCTATGGGAAAATCAGTGTTGGTGTATTTTAGGTTCCATATATACTTGTTCAGTTCCGTAGAATTCATTTGATGTCTGTTTCTGAATGAAGCTGTATGTTAAACTAGATTTAAAAGTGTCTCCGTCAAATCGATGTAAGTTTCTTCGCCCCTAACGCTGTTAACCTTGGCTTGGTAGATGACATTCTTCGTGAGGAATAGACCCTCTAGCGGGCAGGATTGTTTTCTACAGTTGCATGTTTTTTGTTATGTTGGTGTTGTTGCAGCTGTAGCGTTGTAGATGCATGCATACATATTTGTTTTAGAAATTAGGCATTTAATCTTATTTTATCAACATTTTTAATGTTTTTAATAGTTGGACAGCAGTACTAGACAGAAAACTCAGCTCAAGTCCGAACTCAACGAGGAAAAGTCTAAGATCTCCAAACTAAAGCAAGATCTTGTTGTATCACAAAGTCGCTTGGCCGAACACCAGCGTTCAACGGAGTGGTACAAGCGCGATGCCGCTAACAAGGACAAGACCATGAATGAAATGAGAAACAGCATTCGTTCACATGAAGCTAAAATTGAAGGGCATTTTGAAGAACTGAGTAAACTCCAAGCCAAGATAGAAATTCTAGAAGACGAAAAAAACAATCTGCATGAAGAGGCGTTGTCGGCGAGAAAAAAAATGCGCGATGTAGAAGCAGAACTTAAGCTTAGCGGCGAGGAAAAAGAACATCTTAATATGGAGTTACAGTCGCTTCATAAAAGGGTGTCAGAGCTACAGTCAATGTATAACGTTTGCGAGTCGGAAAAACACGATTTGAACCAACATGTGAGTATTCTGTTTTTACTGTCAATTTCAATTATAACATTTTCTGCATGGAATGATTGTAAAGTATTACAACACGTCAAACTTGTGCTCACTCCAGAAAACACCTCAAACCATGAGAAAGACAGGAGAAGACTGTAGTAAAAAATGATCGTTTTGTTTTTTCACTTCAAAAAACACCTTTTTTCTAAAATAACCTTGAGTTTTCTCTGAAAGCCCCTTAAAAACACCAAGTTTCCGATTTTGACCCCTACAAATACGAGGAGCACCCCTAACATACCAGTAGAGGGAGTCCCTCTGGCCCGTTTTCAGTTTCGTTTTTAATTTTTGTTTTCTTCAATCTATTTCAGTTTCGTGTTCTATAACCCAAATTAGGTTCAAATGGACTCAATTTGGTTTTGTCCATACATTATTGAAATGATATAAAGGATTCTCAGCCCTAAACCTTGAACTAATCATCATTATTTCTATCTAGTTTTACTCTGTCATTAAAAGTTGCTGATCGATACACTTAAAGAAACCTGTGTGTGATTTTCATTTTTTTTCTTGTCAATTTTGTACAGTTTCATTGAAACTAAGGCAACAGGCAATCATTCTAGGCATGGGCCAGTCATTTAGCTCAACTAGCCCTGCTACTTCTAAATGGCTGTGCTCTTTCTATACAGCAAAAAATATACAATCAATATTCATATAGAAACTTGTAAATTTACTGAGCTCAATAAAGTTATTGTTGTTGTCCTCAGGTTATGGTTCTACAGCAAAAGAATACGAGATTGGAGTTATCTTTAGGCGAAACAACGAAGGAGAAATCTAAATACGAACTCCAAGCACAAGAGATACACGACACAAGCACGAAAAACAACGAGGAGGTAAGTGTAACTAGAAGGATGTTTAAAGGGAACCTGCACTCAAAAACTATTTTTTGATATGTTTAAAAACATCAGTTTGGGATTTTCTTTCTTAAACAATTTTTTATTACCATTCTGCCAAAATGAGTAAAGAAAGCACTAGTCAATCTCATGGAGGCCGCCATGTTGCACTGACGTCTAACGTCACAACGTCAAACTGTCAAAAGAATCAGCTATGTTGCCTTGTTCGGACTGTTTTATTCCTTGCATTTTTTGTAAAATTATCTATTAGAATAAAAAAAGCTTTTCCTTTTAAGCAACTTACAAAAAGCTTACATTTCTTTGATAACAAACTGCAGTTTCTGAAGTTGTGATGTCATGGATTAGATGGCGAGCGCAAAGATGGCAGCTCCCTTATCGTTCACCTTGCACATTATATCTTTAACGATACGGCGATGAGACGCACTAAAAATCACCTTTTCTGGAACCCTAAGCAGATGATCTTAAACATACAAGAAAATAATTTTGGATCGAGTGCAGGTTCTCTTTAATTGACAAAGTTCCTTGTAGCAAAACCAATATAATGTTACTGCAAACCCGTCACCATCTCAAAACTATTTTTACTCTAACAGTTTGAGAAATTAAATCTACTTTTAATGAAAGGTACAAAATCTTATTTCATATATCTTTATATTTGCTGAAAGCATGTTGTACTTGTAGTAAGTCATTGATTCAAGGTGCCACAGTAATTGGCGTATGCTATTGTGGGCTCCCGGCCTATCTTCCTTTTGTGTGTGTGTAAAGTTGTTTGTTTTTGTTACTATTATAAAGTTGCTTATGTACTGTAGTTTCCGGCTGTCATTCTATACATCCTGATGTATTCAGTGAAGAACAACTGGCAAGGCCTTAATAAATGAGCAAATGAACAAGTAAATAGATGAAAACATAAATAAGATCTCAATACAATGACAGTAAGTTTTATATATATAGAAATTTATTTTATTTAACTGTACTTTGGGTTAAATTCGGACAACGCACTTTTAATTTTTATCAATTCAAATAAAAGGTCAAATGTTCCAACAACCATAACTCCATTCTATGTGCTGTATTAGTCCAAGACTGCGTGTTAAACACTTAAACTTTTCCCTTAAAACTAATTACTGTTACCTCCCCCCAAAGGTGATAGTCTACAAAGGGCAAATAGCTGAACTAGAGCGCATGTGCGACGAGTACCGTCGTGACGTCACTGATAGAGAAGCCCTTGTGGACCAGCTACGAGAACAGATAGTTGTGTTGAATGTAGACTGTGATTCCTTCCATGGCGAGTTAACACACCTCAAAGTTCTGTACGAGACATGCGAACGGGACAAGAAATCGTTGTACAACCAGCTGCAGGTAAAAATATTCAAACAATGTTAGAATTATCTGTCCTGAAAGATTACTTCGGCTAATTTATGACTAAAATGGATGGCTCTTTGTAACTTGGTCATTACATTTTGCCAATCACAAGAAAATATCACTATCGCAACTTATATCTTACATTAGAAAAGTCTTCTAGAACGGCAATTCTCAAAAGATGGCCACTTTTTTCAGCTATTGTTAGGGTTATGGTTATGGATGCGTTTACGGTTACGTTCTCGGTTTGTGGTTTTGGTGGTGGTGAGGGTTATGCTTGTTTATATTGATATAGATAGGATAAAGATTATGGTTATAGTTGTTGTGGTTGTGGTGTTGAATCTACGCTTATGGATATGAATTTGGTAAGGGTTAAGGTTACTGATCGTTGTTGTTGTGGTTGTGGTTAAGGTTATGCTTATGAATATGAATATGAATAGGCTTAAGGTTGTTGTGATTGTAGTAAGGGTTATGCTTACGAATTATGATTACGGTTACAGTTATGGCTGTTGTTGTGGTTGTGGTTGAGGTTATGCTTATGAATTTGAATATGGTTAAGGTTATGGTTATAGTTGTTGTGGTTGTGGTGTTGAAGTTACGCTTATGGATATGAATTTGGTAAGGGTTAAAGTTTCTGATCGTTGTGGTTGTGGTTGTGGTTAAGGTTATGCTTATGAATATGAATATGAATATGAATATGAATAGGCTTAAGTTTGTTTTGATTGTAGTAAGGGTTATGCTTATGATTACGGTTACAGTTATGGCTGTTGTTGTGGTTGTGGTTGAGGTTATGCTTATGAATTTGAATATATTTAAGGTTATGGTTATGGCTGTCGTCGTAGATGTGGTTATGGTTATGTTTACTGATATGAATATAGGCTGGGTTTTGGTCGTTAATTCACGCTTCTTTTTATGTATAAGGTAAAAACAGAAGAGTTAACAAGACTGCAATCTGTTCACGAAGCAACTTTGAGAAAAAAAGAACAATTGGAGTTTGATATTGAAGCAGCCAAGAAAAAGATAATCAGTGTTGAGTCATCCGTCCGGAAAACTGAGTTTGAGAGAAAAGCCTCACGAGATGTTGACGCCCAAAGAACCAGGGTTGCTGCGCTAGAGAGAGAACTAAATTTGTACAAGAGCAAAGCCGTCTCGTTAGAATCGGAGGTTGAAATGATTAAGAAAGATACACAAGGTAAATGTTCCAACCGCCGAGATTTGTTTTCAATTGGTTTCATTATGGTAAAAAAAATAAATTAAATCTTATTCAATCGAATTGTAATGAAATGCAATTTCATTAGGTAGGACTTGAACGGAGAACAACTCAGACTAAGTAAGGATCCCTGAGCTTCAACCCTGGTGTAGTAGCGATGACAAATGAAACCATAATCGGAAAATATAACAGGTTTAACAATCTGATTATAGAATTCCAAAGAACTACAAATTTTAAAGTCCTTATGACCGAGAAGGTCAAACAGTTTGCAGATGTCAGACCAGGGAGTGAAGGTCCGGCACCGACCATCGAACCCGGGCCTCCCGCACTACAGACTGGCGCCTTACCAGCTGGGCTAACCAGACAGGGCATATATAGTTGCTTGAGTTTTGTTTTTAAATGGAATATAGTTTAAAAAGCGGAAAGAGGAAGCCTACCCCTGAATTTCTCTTGCCCAACAGCCATGTTTTAGAATCTCAGAAATCTTTAAAAAATTCCTTCTTTATATTGCTTCCTTTTAAACAGAAATTCTACATAGTTCAACGTCCACTGTCAACTGAGTTTGACGAATAATTTTGATATTTAGGGTGCTTCGAAGAGCTGGAAGAAGCAGAAGATAAAATATCTGCTTTAAAACTTGACCTCGAACGAGCCATCTTGGAGAAGAGCGAGAGCATGCAGCAAGTAGCAATGCTCGAGATGAAAATATCAGAAATTGAGAGTGACACTTCTTCTAGTACTCGACTCAAAGAACGAGCAGAAGAAGAAGTCTATCAAATACGCACTAAGATCACCAAGTTCGAGTCCCAGATTGACACCTTACAGAAACAGAGGTCAAGTCTAAAGGAACAACTTAGCTCTGCTAACGCAAAACTTCTCCTCAACAAGGAGGAGATGATGAGACTAGACAGTAAAATTTCGGAAGAGAAGAAAATAAACGAAACGCTTAGTGCAGCCATGTCTAGGAAAGACACCTATGTAGCTGAGCTTCAATCCCAATTAAGAAACCTTGAGGGTGAGAGGGATAGAGTTAAACAAGATGTTATTACATTTCGAGTCAACTGCGATGGTATGAAAGCAGAGAAGGAAGAATACGAACGTCGCCTTACAGCATACCAGAAAAAACTACATGACCACGAACAGGAAATGGCAAAGACAAAAGACATAAAAATGAATCTTGAACAGGATGTCAGTTCCCTCAGATTTAAAGTATTTAGTCTTGAATCACAAGTTGGAAATGTTTCCAAGGATAAGGAACATTACAAGTTCGAGTATGAGAGCGTCCAGGCGAACATTAGAAAAATAAAGGAAGATATTCTTGTAGCACAAAACCAGATACGAGAGAAAGACAGACAATTAGAGGGATGTGTGACAGAATTACGGGAAAAAGAAGAAACACTACTGCACATGCGCAACACCAAGGCGTCATTGGACACTGAATTAGCAGGGTTGAGGAAAGACCACGAGGAACTTATTGAAAAGTATGACTCGCTTCAAGGAAAAAATCACGTAAGTCTCCGTTTCTTCAACTAAACACACATATTTTGTGCCCGACACTCACGGTCGGTGCAATTCTTGTTTAGACTTGGAAAGAATATGAAATAATATAGCAACTTTGAGAAAAGTGCAAAATTTGAAATATCCAGATTCAGAAACCCTCTAAAAGTCTTATAATGAAACAAATTTCAAACCAATTGGCTGAGTTGAAACGAAACAGGTTAAATTGTGCATGGTGTTTGATAAAATTTCAAGAAAACTCCTTAGGGGTTACTATTGAATCAACACATAGTAAATCTTCCAAGTGATATCGCGATATTTATGCATGTAATTCGGATGTGTAACATGCATCATTAATAGTAACTCCGTTCGACCAATGCGTAAACTTTAGGCGAGTTTAGGGCTATTTATCATACCATATCAACATATATTAAGTATCATTATACTGCATTTCAATAATCTCCATGGCCTGGTTAACGCATCAACTCTTATTCATTGTCTACCAGCTCTTACGCTTTGCAAAAGATATGATACTTGTACGTATTACTTTGCACGTGTTAATCATTCTCTGCTGCAAAACGCAAGCCCCATGAAAGAGTTAACAAATGAAATTCGGAAAGGTTTATTGATATTTTTAGGGCGTTCTTACAAAACAACTATTCTATTTGCGGTTCAGTTAGATATGAGACCGCTGCTATTGAACTCGGTATCTTGTTTGCCGTTTACCACCTTTTCCTAGTACTCACTCGTTAATAAATTGTTAAAAAATATATACCGTAAAACTACAGAATACAGAAAGTCATATAAATTGCTTGTAGGGTTTCACTGTATTGCCTAGCCTTAGCAAATTTCTCTGTGGGATATTTTACGAGCTGAATACCTTTGCGTGTGTTCTCTAGGAGTTAGAGGCCAGTGTACGTCAAGCAGAGATCAGCATCTCCAATCTAGACGTGGCTCTTACTACAATGAAGGAAGAGAAGGAGAAACGAGAAAGTGATCGCGGAGACACTGACTCAAAGCTTTACGAGTTTGAGATACTATATAAGCAGACACAAGACCGAGAACGCCAGCTGAAACAGGATATCCAAATGTACAAGAACAAGGTTAGTCGGAATTATTTTAGTATGTACGTGGAAATAAATCATCAAAAACTATTATTATCATAATCGCGCCATCATCAACATCACTTCTCAACAAACTACCAGCACCTTCATTTTCATCTTCAACATCATCATCATATTACTCACTTCATCATGTCGTCATAATCATTATTGATTTTTAGTGTTGCAAAGCTAAAATAAGGCTCTGAATAAATTTTAGCTGTCATTTTCAAGTATCAATAGGTTTGGAAAACTTCAAGAAATTTAATAAAACAATTATTTTATTTGCGCTTGTTGGATGAAATAATTTATAGCCAGTCGCTAACTTTGGCACGTGCACAAATTAAAAGTAGAAATTCTTAAAACTCGTTGAATTTTTCTTGAAGTCACTTCGTTTGTATAAATACTAAAACAATTATTGGCTTTCTTTGCATCTCGGTGAATAATTTGCCAGAATTCACCTCGACTTCTGAGAAAAGTTGCTAGTTGTTGTCTCCACCATCATCATCATCAACGTCAGTATCATTACTTTTATCATAACAATTATCATTACCTTGATTAATCTTCAGTAATGTAATAACTATCATTCAATTCTAGGTATCTAAGTCAGACAACGAGTATCAATCCCTTCAGCAAAACAACATTGAGTTGGGACATCAAGTCTCAGTCTTACAAAGAAAAGTCACAGATTCTGAATCAGCCAAATCATATCTGGAACGTGAAAAGAAAGAAATCAAGCAAGAACTTATGAAGGCCAACAGCAGGATTGCTGATCTTGAAGTTAAGTATGAGTACGATTCAAGGGAAAAAATCTCGGCAGAAAATCAGCTTGTAGAATCTCAAAGACGCTGTTTAAACGCTCGCGAAGAGCTACTAAAATCGGAACAACAACTCATTGAGCAGAGAATGCTTTTTGAAGTCACAAAGAAGGAACTCGCAGAAAAAGAAGATTTCATCGATCAGTTGAAGTCAGGCAAATCGTATCTGGAAGAGCAGGTAGACACTATGAGGGCAACACTGTCTAGTAGTCGCGAGGACTGCGAGCGTTTTAAATTTGACCAACGTCGTTTGCAAGAGGAAATACTGAATTTGAAATCATCTGGTTCTGAGGTTGAAGTCTCCGTTCAAAAGATTACTTTAGAGCGCGATCGAGTGCAGCAAGAGTGTCATAGTTTGATGTCAAGAATTACAAATCTCGAGCAACAAGCAGGTGACTTGACGAGGGAAAAGGAGATTTTAGCAAAACAAGTGGAAGACTTGAAGCACAAAGCGAACAGGTGAGTTAATGCCACATCGATAGTTATTGCAATGATCCGGATAAAAAATTTAAACTTGACAATAACACTATAAATTCTTGGCTTGTATTGTATTAGTAGCATTCCGATAACTTCCAAGAAGCGTATAAGAAGCAGATTCGTAATAATATGAGGAAAAGGACAACATTTTTTAGCTTAACACGTTCCGATCTATTAACGATCATCTTCAGTTGTAACTGTTTTTCAACTTAAGATTAAATAAGCCATCGATTGCATCTGCAATCATTGTCAGATATGGTAACCTCCGATAGAGGCGAGGATACCAAGCAAAGTGAACTTTTACTAGGAAGGGGTGGACCCTCTAGGGCCCCCCGACCTAGAATTCTTTATCTAATTAAATTGTGCCAGATCGCGGATAGGCCTTATCTTCCGTCGTCTCTGTTCAGAGAAGGTCGAAGAGCTCGGATGTAGATTGCCTTCTTGACGCCTCTCTGAAACCACCTTTCCTCGGTCGTTAAGACTTCTGTCGAATCGATGTCCACATTGTGTTTGGGATATCTGGTGTTGATGTGCTGGGAGACCACGGAATCAGTGGAGCTAGGCCGACAATGTTGTTCCATTCGTGCCTTGAGTGATTGGCCCGAATCCCCCACGTAGTCCTCATGGCAGTCTTGACATTGTATGTGGTAGACCTGGAATACAGTTCTTTGCTTCCCCCATCTGATCCTTGGGTCTCACTAAAAGTTGTCTAAGGGTGTTATGGGCTTTTAAGTACGCAATGACTCCATAAGAACTGTTTAAGCTACGTAAGTGTTCTGACACCCCTTTGTTATACGGAAGTATCACTAGGGGAGCGCGCAAACAACAAGGCTTTCTGTTTGTAAGCTTCCATATACAGGTTGCAAACAATTGGGGATACAGGAGACCCCATGGTGACTCCGTGGATTTGCTTGTAGAACTCGCCTTGAATGGTGAAGTATGTCGTTCTCAGACATATACAACGTCGCCAGGAGCTAGTGGGGTTCTAACTTCGAGTGTGTTGTCGTTATTCAGCCCCTATGATCACTTCTAAGGCGCCTTCCACCGGTACGTTTGTAAACAAAGCGCTCATATCGTAAGATCTCATCTCCTCGTCCAGTGTTTGAAAAAGTTTAAAAATGCCTTGTTTTTTGTTCGAGATCCTAGATAGATGAATTTACACAATTCGAGTGAGTTTTAATTTTAGCCTTAAACAGAGTGGTGGTTTTCGAGAAACATTTGAATTTGGGATTCTTAGAGAAGTTGTTGTTGAGAACTTGTTAATCGTTGGTAGAAAATCATTAACCTATCTAAAAGCCAAAGCTGCACACTTTATTAACTGTGATTCACTACGCCAACCGGGCAGGATTTATTGTAGCATACCAGCTAACTAATACCACTCATAGGTACATATAGTTTGAACGAAGTAATAAGTTATATAATTTGTGTTACTTATTTATTCAGCTGATACATCTTAGCAATTTGAGCTTTGTCAAACTAAAATTTTTAAGCGATTTTATAGTGTAGGCTTCCCCGTATCTCCCCTCTCCTATTACTAATAAAATAGTTTACCCCTCTACCTCTTATTGGGAAAACAACAGTTACGTCAGCATTAAAGGTTGACTGTTGAAATAAGAGGTTTTTAAATCAATTTATGATCAAATTTGCTGGAAACATTATCTATCTATCTATTTAACCAGTAAATAGCGTACACACAGTATACATGCCAAAAAAATCTCTTTGACCATAACTGTCAAATGAATACTTGAAGATAGAGAACAGTTAAATATCAAAATAAGTAAAGAATCATTACAATGAATTGAGAACTGTGCTATTAACAATCACATCTACAGATACAAAGAAGAGAGTATCAACACAGAGAAAATACTAGCCGAACACCAGAAAAAGATCGAATCACTTAAATCAGAAACTTTCAAGAAAGACAGAACAATTGAAGAACATTTAGAGATTAAGCACAAATTGAATACCGAAGTAGAGTCTTTGCGGAGAAATGTTTCCAAAATGGAAGGCGAGTGCAGGGTGTTAACAGAGCAGAGGACTGAAATCGAGGCAAAGTATAAATCTGTAGTAGAAGAAAATTCTTACATGGGAGCAAATACCGAACATTTTCACGACAAGAAACTGGAGGAAGATTTGGTAGTGTATAAGCGAAAACTTGTGGATCTTGAAGCAAATTACAGACTTAGTGTCGAAAAAGAAAAGGAACTACAAGAAAGACTCATTGCATCACACGCTGATGTAGCTAAGTGGGAAGCTCAATATAGCACGGCCATTGAGCGGAAAACAGAAATTGAACAAGAGCTAACTAGCTTACAAAAGGTAAACTAGCACAAAACAATATAAAATAAACCGGTTTATCTTGTTAGATGGCATTGATATAGTTATATTATGTTGTTTTAGCATTGATTATAATTTCCTCAAGTGTGATTGGTACCTGAACTTCTAGAGTTTGCACTATGTGCGAAATTGAATCGGACAATTTTATGAGCTGCCAAGCATTTCAAGTCCTTTCAATTAAATCTATCTAACATTGGTTTAAATCACTATAGCAACTTAACAACTTAACCTATCAAAGCAAAGATCATTTCCACGAGGAGGAACTCGTAACTTTTTACAACATCTCAACTCCAAAAATTGCAATTAAAATCTTCTATTCAAATTGCATGTTTTTGTTTTTCGGAAATTGCAATGATTAAAATTATTTGCCGAAGGCGAAGTTAGTATCTGGTGAGTAATCGCCCAGTCGAAGACGAGTAGATCATTTATCGCCCTGATATTCACCTAGCCTGAGGCGAATAATTGTTTTTGTAAAATTACTTTCAAAGAAAGCAAGTACTCATTGTCAAAGATTTGTGCGAAAAAAATATTTGTTGTTGAATTGTTATTTGCTTTATAGTTGCACGTATCGACATCTGAAACATTTTCACCTGGAGTATTTTTATAAATTAGCACAATTGTCATAAGAATATTGCATTGTCTTGAAAAAGTGCTATGCAAACTCAGTGCTTTTCAGAAGAGCATTTTCCCTCAAGGAGTTTGACTCTTCCTCCTAATTCCCACAAGACGCAAGGCGGCCATTTTAAAGTTTGTTCAAACCCCGGCTATAATCATATAGCGCGAGGTGATTATAACCAGAATAATACGTCAGCCTCCACCAATGAGAGCAGCGCAAACTCTATTATCACCTGAGTAATTTCACCAATTATGGTTAACTCATAACAGGACTTGGTACCGTCCCATTCATTATGTGACCATATTCCTGCTTCGCGGTCCTCCGATTTTATGAATCACTCACGTATAATTACAAACCGAATATTAGCACGAGCAGGCCACTGGAAAAAAATATTTATGTTGTTTCTATAACAGGAAGGGAGGAAAGGACAATATAAAATGTTCTATTTATGATTACTCTTTCACTTTTCTTTAAAGTGCACTTTCCCGTCAAATTCATATGACTATTGAATTTGGGTGGCTGGTGGCCTAGTGTTTGAGTAAAATACACACTAATTCGCTGTAAACGCTAGTACAGAGCAGCTTAGAGTCCTTTCAAACCATGTGACGTCATAAATCATAAATACCGCCGCCTGGTTAGCCCAGTTGGTAAGGCGCCAGTCTGTCGTGCGGGAGGACTGGGTTTGATTCCCGGTGCCGGACTTTAAAACAACTGAGGAGAAGGTGCTGTCTTTGTTCCAACACCTTTGCATCTTCTCGGATGAGGACGTTAAACCGTAGGTCTCGGGTAGCAGGCCTCAAAGGGGACCTCGAGCCCTATTGCCTGTTCTCCCGTGACTCCTTGAGTCAAAAATATTTAAAAACAAAACAAAACAAAACGCCGTTGTAGGTTTTGAATTTTATTCGCACATTTGAAAAACTTAGGTTTAAAACAATATCAAGAGCAAGGTTAAAAGCTCTTGTCAAAACAATCATTGAAAATCAAGGTTGATAATAAATTAGATATGTTAAATTTTGAGACAGCATCCCTTTAGAGCTATTTTTGCTTAACTTTTAGAACATTTCCTTTTTAGGAGTTTTTACCACTAAAAGAGAGCAACCAGTTGTCTGAATACCAACTTGAGGCGATTCAAGAGGAGCTCATGGGATCAGCCAACAAGATTGCTCAGCTAGAGATACAGCTGGATAAATCAAACAAAAGTAAACAGCAGCTTGAGTATCAACTCCAGGAGTCAATCACTAAATTAAGTGTGAACGAGGAGGATAACCTGCGAATACAAAGAAAATTGCAGGTGAGTGCAGAGAGAGAGAGAGAGAAATGTTCATGTGTAGCGTTTTATGCAATTATAATATTCTGATACTTTCTTACAAGTCTACTTTGTAAAAGTTGTAGATATACATAGTCTTAAAAACATCGTTAAATGCTAGTTGCCTTTGTTCTCCTCTCCTTTTTTAGATTCTATTTTGATTTAGTTACATTACTAAAATAATCATGCATACTTCATCAAAACAAACTTTGAAAAACTATATAAAAAGGTTAATTTGCAATCAGTATCTTTCCACGGCCCTC
>JAOBRD020228381.1:0-25310 GCA_027575215.2 Hydrozoanthus sils
AAGATTTCTGAATGTTTTCGGAGATTTCAAAGATTTTATTACATCTCCAGAAGATCTTCGAAGAAAAGTTAAAGCGACTCGGGCAATTTTGGAAAAAATTGAAAACACTCATGAAATTAATCCTTAATTTTACTCGGCCCCATGCAATTACCTATACTAATTCTCAATTAGGTATTATGGGCATGCAGTGGTTTGTTAGCTTATGCAACACTGCCCCTCAGTTTTCTGATATTAGTCTAAGGCTGATAATCACAGTCAAATATATTATAACTAGTGCTCAAACTTGCCACCAAATGCATCTGAAATATGAATGCCAGCTACTAAAGTTTTGGAACTTGTAACCAACTGGAGGGCTGGTGTTAGTGACAAAGTCATCATTCAATTCTATTGTACTGTAATAAGGCCTGTTCTAGAATATGCCACTCCTGTTTTCCATCAAGCATTCCTGAATACCTTAGTGGCAACCTTGTTCAGAAAAGAGCAATGTCTGTAGTAGCACCTTTTCAATCTTACAGTCAGTCCCTAGATAGTTTTGGTCTGTGTTCCCTCATCAAAGATGAGAAGACCTATGCTCTAAACTCTTCGCAAGCATTACGAATACAAGCAACCAAAGCCTCGCACACTTCCTCCCTCCATGCCATCAAGGATCATACAAGCTAAGAAGAGCAAGAACTTTCCATTTACCATGGTTTCACACAAACCTTTTTAAGAACGCATTTATTCCGGCCATGTGCCAATGTGTTAATGACAACCCCATTTATTGAATAGTTTATTTTATTTATCTTGTAAATAATTACTCTTGTATATCATTTTTAATTGTAAATAAGTATCCAATTCAGCCCTTGGCTGCAATACATTTATCTTAGTTATTAAAACTATCTATCTATCTATCTATCTAACTGGCAATGCGAGGTGCTTTTGAATTACATGTTGAAAATACATATGGCACTTAAAACTTGTTTTCAGGCTACCAAATTTCTGCCTCTGGTAGCCAGCTGGCTATTATTTCAAGCCCTGAACAACCATTGTTTCAAAACCTGCAAATTAAAGAAATTACTGACCAGTAGTCTTTTTGCCCTGGAATAAGCAGCAGAAAAAGTACAATAGTCTGTCTAAAAATATTTTAAGGCAGGCTATATGTAATTTAATTTGTAACTTTTGAAACAACTCTCACCAGATCATTCCCATGATAAACGAGGCTGTTGCAATGGGTATAAGTATGGTGTTATGACTTTCCCAGTGGGATATCTTGAGATAATAGCTAACCCATATTATGAAGTATGCCCCTATTGCAATATTCACTCCAATAAGCAAACCTCCAAGGTTTAACCAAAATCTGCAAAAAGAAAAAAAAGTACTAGATATGACAAGGCAACTTAATGTTTAGCTTACCTGTAATGAAAACAATGAAAACCTATACTGACCCAACAGTAAGAAAATATTTTTTAAAGGGTACAGTAAATTAGCTAAAAATAAAATCAATTGCCAATGAATGGGGAAGCACCGACATACTAATACATATTAAAGAAATTATCATTTAAAAATCCTGTTGCAAACAGGCATAGAACAAACACAGGTTGTTCCTTACTTTGGGGGAAATTTGAATCAGTTTGCTTTTTAGTTGTCGAATCAGCGAAGTTATTAATGCATTGTCAAGTTCATTTGTGACTGTCAATCCAGGGTGATGAAGTAGGAATCAGTGTCCGAGGTGGCAGTTGTACTAAACATTACTTCAACTTTGCATACCACTTACAAAAGAAACTGTAGTAGCAAGTTTTATTAGATATATAAAAAGGCCAAAACGATATTCGACGTTAAGGAAGGGGGAAGGGAAGTCTAACCTCCCATGTACGTTTACCGGTACTAAATCAATTTTAAGACGCCCCCTATAAACAATGTTTGAGTAAACAACAAGATTTGAGATTTTCAAGTATCTAGTTTATTCTCGAATACGGAAATTATATATTGAACGAGTTCGACAACAAAAAAGGTTTGGTTACCGGTGAATTCTATCATCCACTCTTAGGGCAATGTAAAAATCTGTATAGTAAAACACAGATATCGCAGCCACCATCCAGAACACCGAATGAGCATTTATTCGACTCCGCTTTCGAGGGTCATTCTCTTCTAAAATCTTTTCGCCTTCCTTCCTGATTTTACCTGCACAAACGGACAAATTATAAACGAATTGTCACAAAAAGCGTCTATGCTACAAAAAAAAAAAAAAGTCATTTTGCTTACTATCGAGTGACTTTTCCCTTTCCTCTTGCCCTCTGTAACGCATAAAAGCAGTGTATAACTCGCTATGAGCTTCCATTCCTCTGCTCGAATTTGCAGAGGCCATTTTGGTAGATGATTATCACGAGCTTTGTGTATGCTAAAACATACAGTCCTTTCCTTGGTGACTTTATGTACCACAGGTAGCCCACGCTCCCGTTACGATATTTGAGGTAAATGTAAGAGGTGGGAATTAGAATTTGGTATATTATTGCTCCCTAATATGTAATAGAAATCGTTTAATCTACATTTTGTTATCTAGTAGACATGACTGCTTACACTTATATAGCTTTTGGGGGAAATTGAATACTTTCTGAAAAGGGAGATTACTTTTTTATGTTGCACTTCATTGAAAGCGCTTCGACGCGATTCCCCCCAAAGCTATATAATACAAGTACAGTCAAATCCCCATTAACTGGAACTGCCGTGAAAAAAGAAAATTAAAATTACTTTGAGTTACCGAGGTTTCGAGTTACAGAGGTTGAAATTAGAATAAATATATGAGAAAAATCAAAGTGGCAAGTTCAGTTTTTGTTTGAGTTAGCGGGGAATTCGAGTTATAGAGGGTTCGACTTATCAGGGTTCAACCTTGGTTATAGCTGTGAGAGAATCTATGAGTATGCTGATTTACTAACATCCATTATCTAAATTAGTTATTTTGAACAGCTGGCCGGAAGAATAAATTCTTCGTTTTAGCCTTCTGGTTGTGGTTTCAGGGTTGTTTTGCCATTTCTAGAGGTCTGTTTTAAAAACAAAAGGGCAGGAAGGGGAGAAGGAGGCATGGCCAACACCGAAAGAGTCGAATATCATTCTAGATTCATTCTAGCAGAAAAGAATGGTCTACATTGAGTTTGAAAACGGCCTTCTTTTTGCTTTGACCTTTGTTTAGACTAACTTGATTTTGAGTGAATTGGTGAGTGAGTGAGTGAGAGAGAGAGTGAGTGAGTGAGTGAGTTGGCATGGTGAGTTGGTAATTGAGTGAATGAATAAGTGGTTGAGCGCGTGAGTTGGTGAATGAGTGCACACGTGAGTGAGTTCGTGAGTCAGTGAGTTGGTGACTGAGTTAGTAAATGAGTGCAAACGTGAGTTGACCAAAAAGTGAGTGAGTGAGCAAGAGAGTGAGTTGCTGAGTTGGTGATTAAGTGACTGAATGAGTGATACAGCGAGCGAATTGGCGAATGAATGCACACGTGAGTGAGTTGATGAAAGAGTGAGTAAGTTGGTGAGTGAGTTGCTGAGTGAGTAAGTGGTTGGTTTAGTGAGTGGTAGAGTTAGTTAAAATGAAAGAAAGTAGGGTTGCAGAAATCGAAATAGCAAGTGTGAAAAATGTCAGTACAAATATGACGCCGTGGTTGTGAGTTTTTTTCTTTTGTTTATTTCATAAGGCGTAACGTCGTTTTTTAAATTTACATAGCGCTCAGCAAAATAAGAGAAATATAAGATAAAAATGTCAGAAAAAAAGGCATTACAAACTAGTTAACATTCGAAATAAAAACAAAATTTTGATTTTGAAAGACAGTTGATGTAAAATTTACCATTTCCTGATTAGAAGCAAAAATATAAAGCATTAGTTTTTGCACGGTTTTAACTGCTAAACTTCACAGTTTTTCTTCAAAACGAACTTCCACAACTACAGGCTAATAAGCAAGATTCATTTGTTTCTCAATAATACATAACATGAAACACACCTACACAGTCTCGACTGTTGATCACTGTATAGAATAGAAAGTTCTGTGTAGAGACATGAATAGATGATTATTGATAAAATCAATTTTAATGATGATAATAATAATAACAATAATAATAATAATAATAATAATAATAATAATAATAATAAAGGTAACAATAATAATAATAAAAATAATAATAATAAAGGTAACAATAAAGTAAGTTAAAATGCTACTTGTAAGATGTTTGAAAGGAAAATGTTTTGATATATGTGCCTCGCAAAATGCTAAGAGATTCGATTTCGAGTCCGTTCAAACTTTTTAATAATGTCAGACAAAAACCTTGGACAGGTAAATAACATGTTAACCCATTTCCCCCATCAATGTTGTTTAACAAGACCAAAAAATTAACAGAAATCAACGCAACGTTGGAAGGGGGTTCATGGGTTGTTTTTTAACAAGGGTGTCCAAGGATTTTTGTCGGAGATTGTAGCTTACGTCTTTAAAGATTATACCATGGAACGAGTTTTGAATGAAGTTTTTGGAGCCTTTTCTTTTTCTATATAGCGTCCGATATGCACACTTTTGTTCTCAATACGGTCATTCAGTGCCTGATAACACCGCAGATTGTCATAAGCCTGGGATATGTTTTTGTTTACTAAACATGTAAGTTTGTTAAGTACATTTTTTGTTGTTAAAAAGTCTGACATTGGTATTCAGTTATCTATATAAAGACAAACCAATCCGCCATTCAGCTACGATCGTCATACTTTATATGCCAAAGGCTTTTCGGCTCACGCCCTCTACAGTGACAAGTAAACTACAGATATTCAACGACAGCGCTAATCCATAATATGTATAGTTCTAAAACAACTACGTTGGGATCACTGTGTACAACCCTGTGCAATCCCTGTTCAGCTATCTACTTTTCTTTCTCTTCTTTTCTCCCCAACAAATCCACTTCGGTTGTTTCGTCAACTGAGCAGGCAGTAATGTGGTCTAATCTCGTGCCATCCTGAAATATTAACAACGTAACTGCTTACTGCGACAAAATTTGAAGCAAATTTCTTTTGTATGGGCTTTAGGCCTTCCTTCAAAAAGGGGGCTCGTGCGAAGGGACACCTTAGTTGTAAATTCAACACACTGAGAGTCTATATATCAACACGCTAACTTGATGACGTAAGGTGGTCTCTTAAATGCCGTTTTTTGGAAATTAAAGAGGAAAAGGTTAAAACGCAATACAATCACGGAGCTTGGTTTGTTGAAAGGGTTTTTGGAAAAGTAAAAAAATGTCGTTTATATCGTTAAAATAACTCTTTTGGTTGCTGAGTTATAAAGGTTTTTCAAAGATGCAAATTAACAAAGGTGTGGTGTAATAGAAAAAACCCAATGAGGTAAATTAAAAAACAACAGTTACCTCTATATATAACATGTATTTGGGCTATAGTTAATCAATTGTGCAAGGTTTGTATTTCAAGAAATAAATTTTGTAATCTTGTAATCTTTCTGCTTGTGAGTCTTTTCTGATACCACAACTTATCTTACTTGCATATTTAGGAAATAAACCTTTATATCTCTGTATTTTATTGAAAAGAACGATATTTTTCTTCAGTTTCAAAACCCTTTCTAACAAACTAAGTTCCATGATTCTGATATATACACAAGAAGGGGTAAGGAAATAAGTGTGAAGAGATGGAGCGATGTATTGAAAACTTAAAGGCCAGCTGTGCAAAAGCTAGGAGTATAATCTTTCCACATATAATGTATGACCGTAAGCTTTTTATGGCCGGGTACACGTGCCTAAAATAACTGAAAATGATACGATAAATTTTGGAGATTTATTTATTTATAGGATTTTGGCTTAGAATTATATGTTTTGATAAGAACAATTTACTTGGGGCTGCATTGGGCTAGGGTGGGGCCGGGGACGTAGTTGGGTAGATAGCAAGCTCCAAATGCCCCTACATTTAATGTTAAAATGATTTGCTTTAACTTTAAATTAACTTCCAGAACCTGTTTACGAGCTTTTTTCCTTTTCTTCAGCTGCTTCATGGCCGAAACATAAGGATCAAGAAATCTCGCTAGATTCTCTCGTGGTGGGTGCAGCCCCTCTGCTGGTGCGCGACTTCTTCTTATAGCATCCGTCGACTTTATATACCGTTTCACCAATCTGCCAATCACCTTTTGACGCTGGCAAAATAAAGAAACATGAAGTTTGAACGTAAGAATGATCTACAGGGGCGTGACTAAAACAATGTGTATGGTCAGCCTTAATCCGTTCTAGGGATCCCGAATAGTTCTTGGCGAGCACTTGCGACCACCCCGAATTTTTATGCAATTCAGAACATTTTACTTTAAAATAAATTGAGCGTTTGAGTACATTATGAAATACATTGCGATCAAGCATTAAAAATTTGCGCGAGCCGCCATTCGAACATTGCCATAAAATTGTGAGCACATCCGAATTTAGGGGACCATTCGGGGGCCCCCGTTTAGTCCCAGTCAGTTATCAATATAGACAACTAACTTCTCCTTACATAATACATACAAAAGAAGTCGTTTGGTTATAAGAAAAGGAGAACTGACCAAATAAAACAAACTACAGAGGATGAAAGGTAGGCTTCTCTCAAACATAGTTAGCTCAATGAAAAGTAATTAAGGGCTCTGGTTGAACGAGTTTATATTTCTTTAATATAATTTATTTAAAGTCCCGAAGATGTTTAGATTTGAAAAAGTTTGTTTTTAAATATTACGTCAAACGAACTCACCTACACAACAGACTGAAATGGCTAAGAATTAGCCGATTAGGACGGAAATTTAAACTGATTACAGAAAATCGGGTTACCCCCATCCCAAATTTATACCCTCTATCGTATGTGTTCCGAATAGACGACTAAAACTGAAAAAATAAAAATAAAATGTTCCAAGGAGTCCTTGAATGCCTCAGGCACATCTAAAATCCTAGATACTCTGATCCGCAGAAAATTTTGTAAGAGTGTACTGACCACAGTTTGACGTACTTTCTCCCCTCGTCCCACCCCTCTCCCCGGATTCATTTGTCTTACGTACCAAAAATATATCACAATTTTTAGAAAACCTTTTTTAAGGTGTTATGAAAAATTTTTGTCACTCTCCAATACCTCTTTGCAGCTGTTTTTCGCCGATGGCTGATGACTGTCCCTGCACGTGGATTTGCGACACTGCAATGGAATTAAAAACTGTGCTTCCTAAAAATGAACCATTTCGCAGTTACAGAGTTGCGTATATTGGGTGTAGGCTAGTAAAGAATTTGCATTGGGAAAAATTACTCAGTCGAAAATGTTTGCGAATTAGTGAAAAATTAGCCATCATGTTGGCTCCATTTGTCTATATAAATCAAGAACGTTCTCATATTAAAACAGTCTTGCATCTAGTGGTTTATGTCAGCCTCGATCTTATCAAAACACTTCCACTTTTCTTAAAATTTATTTAAATTTGTACAGACAAACTATATGTGCTGCTGAAATAGCAAACACAAAACAGTTGCTGTTCATCAGCAGCTAGGATACCCAAACCGTATGCAATTCCACAGTTGATTGCGGCTAAATCCTGTTCAAATTGTAGAACAATTTAGGAGAAGCCACCCACGCACTATGTGAGTACAGTAACTGGACAACGTTGAACCAAATTATTCAGCTCGACAGTTAATCTAGAAGTCGATTTTAACTCCGTCACAAATAGAAGTCACTAAAGAGAGAATTCGATCCCAGGTTCTGACCTTTTTGAGTGAATGATTTTGATCATGAGCTACTGGGCACGTAGAATTTCATGTTGTGCTGTTAGGTTTGTGCAATGCGTCAAAACATAAGTGTCAATGCGGGGAAACTCTTGTATTTGTTTGTGCGTGTTATCGGACTCTGTGATAAATATTATAAATTAGTAAATTTGTAATGCCGGGTAGATTTTGAATGCTTTTCGATTTACGTCTTAAACTGCTAGTGACTTTGTGATTTTTAAACATTGTTAATATGCGTTGCTGATCATGAGTTAATTATTATATTAATATTTTTAAATGTAGCAATTATAGTAGTCCATCCAAAAGAACGAGCACTTTGCAACAATTTTAACTGTTATTGAAGTACTGACAAATTTCTGTGTTTGCCACCATTTTTGCATCACTACATGTCATTAAGCAAAATCCTTTATATCGCGGGCAGAAATATAAGTTTCAATAATTTATGGATTTGTTAGTTGACGTTTAAACCCCGGTTTAAAATTATTCTAAAAAGTTCCAGTTGAAAGCAAACGTTTCACTAAAGGATCTTGTTCAGTACACACGTTTGCTATAACACGGGATATAAGGCAGTCCAATAGCTTCGCGTTTTTCAACCCTAAAAAATACCAGGTTCTTGGTTTAACACCGGATTTATTTTAACAACCCTTTAAATACCGGGCAGGCAATTTGACCCCCCCCCCCTCCCCCCCAAAAAAAACGACGGCCATACTTATCACCACCTTCCCTGTCTGCACATGCATAAACTACTGCTACACTTACAATTGTGCTTGCAACACTGGGTTTTGTGCTTGATTTTAGTTGCTTAACAGTCTAACCTGTCAGAGGCGTCTTCAAGGTGACGTTCAAAAACAAAGGAGATATAACGCGCGTTCTGATTGGCTGTGGTGACGTACTCTAAATGTGAATAGAGTGTGTCTGCATATATCACCGCACTCGCATAAGGTTCCTTTTTATCTGAGCACCTCTTTCGTGAACTAAAATGTCATAAGAAATTTGGTTCGTTAAAACGGGGTTTTCGTTAAATATCGAGGCTCGTTATATCGGAGTTATGAGCCGTACAAGTTACTGGATTTTACCGGGACAAAAAAGTGTACTTCGTTATAATGGGACTTCGTTATTTCCGGGTTCGTTAACCAGCGTTCCACTGTAGAGGGGTTCGAATGTATCTAGAGTTTATTGAAGCAAAAATACCTTCTTTCGACTACAGATTCTGGTGATGTATTTAAAAGGGGCGACCAGGTTTAACGGAGGTGGTAGCACGCTGTATCGGTAGATATTCGCTAGTAGCATCTTCGTTCGGGCATACTTCCAAGTAACATCTACGTCAGACTAAAAATATATACATAAAAATGTTTTGAACAATAAAACATCAATGGTGTTTAAAATGACAAAAAACTACCACCCACGGCCATGGATCTTTTCAAAAATGGCGGCAATTTTGATATTTGTTTAATTTGTGTGCATAGCCTGTCTAGCCTTGCTTTGGGCAACATATTCTTGAGAAACTCAAGAACGAGGCAAACTTTGAATGCGCACAAAAAATTATTAAAATCGCCGCCACTTTTTAGAAAGGTCGAGGAAAGAAGTTATAACTGCAATCAAAACCATGACCATTGCTACCACTGTCATTCATCATTGTCAAGATATTTGAACAGAAATTTGGTGATCATTAAATGGAAGCTACATTCCAGACGATGAACGTCAGTTTGGGATTCTAGAAATGTACTTTCTAAAGCGAATTGCTTTATTTTGCAACAAGGAGCTGTATAAAAAGAGCAAACCAATTCCATGGAGGCCGCCATGTTGCACTGATGTCTGACGTCAAATTGTCAAAGTAATTAGTTCTATTACCTTGTTCGGACTGATAAATTGATTGCATTTTTTGTAAAATTATCCAAAAAAATAAGAAAGCAGTTTTTAGTTTTTAGTTTTTAAGTTTCTAGTTTTTAGTTTTTAAGCAACTTGACAAAAAGCAAGCATTTGTTCAATAAAAAATTGCAATTTGACATTGTGGTGTTACAGATTAGACCGCAAGCGTGAAGATGGCGGCTTCTTTGGCCTTCACCTTGCACTCTATGTTTGCAAATTATCCTTAAGAATGCAGCTTGAGGAAACGCCCTGAAAAGTACATTTTCTGGAATCTCAAACAGATGCTCTTGAACATATGAAAAACAATTTCAAAGTGGAGTTTTCCATAACTTAATCTCGATCTCTACTGGTTGATCATGAGTAACAGCAACCATAACTTAATGAAATGAGAAAGATCAATAGTAATAATTTTACCGTTATTACAAATAATTTCAGTTACCAGTGCGTTATTCCAGATGTACTTTGGACTTATATTTGAATTAGAGCTAGAATTAGACTTATATATGAATTATAGAGCTATCAAACGACGGCGACTTCATTTTGTCGGGGAATACAAAATGTGAAAGTTGCGTTCATAAAGACTTATTCACTAAAAGTCTGGCTGGAAATTAACTCTTATAAATACCGACAAATTAATTGGTAAGAGACGAAGAGGGTCTTGAGTCTTGGAGTTGTGGCTATTGTTAATACTTACTTTGTTTCGGGAGAAGGACTCGTTGAGCATGGCTATAAGAATGTTGAGTGCAACGAGCACAACAACAACATTAAACGCGGCAAACAGAGCCAATGCAGTTATTTCCACGGCATAGAAGTTTGAGTGGGTTCCAAACGCCTTGAGTTCTACTTTTCCGAACAGGGCCCAAAACATTGTTCCAGCGCTGCCTTCGGCGCTATATAAACGACAGAGGAAAACAAAACCTAAACAGTTGAAACCTATTTCAAAGCTGTTTCAAACAGCAAACCATAGTAGGGCAACAAATGCTGGTAAACCTAGAAACTTAAAACCATAAATGAGTACATTTAATGAATTGAGGGGTTTTTGCCGGGTTCTCCGGTTTTCCTCCCGCCACAAAATTGACTTTCACGCCAAGATCTGTGCCGTCGGGCAATTAACATAAGCCACTGGCTTGGAAGAATGGAAAACTACTCCCTGCGTAACGACGATAAATGAAGTCAGTTTATTTTAATTGTCATCACCACGGACAGTTATCGTTCATCATCATTAATAATATAATAATATTATTATGATGTTGGCAGCGCAGTGGCCGAGCGCGGGTAGCGTGTTCGACTCGTAATCCTAGAGTCGCGAGTTCGAACCCCGGTCAGACCACCGTTTTGGGTCCTTGAGCAAGACTTTTTTACCCGACTTGTTCCAGTCGACTCAGCTGTATAAATGAGTACCAGTTCTGCCGAAGGTAACCTGCGATAGACTAGTGTCCTGCTCAGGGGGTGTCAAAGACTCTTATCAACTTAACACTACAAAAACCGGAGATAAGCGCTGACCCTATGAGCCACTTAGGCTCGGGAAAGGATTTAGCTTTTATTATTACAATATATTTTTAGCATTAATATTAGAATTAACAAATTTCCATCACCATTATTGTTTTCAGCTCAAAGCTGACAGCCTAAGGAATGACATGAAAAGATAACGATATGATATGATATGATATGATATGATATGATATGATATGATATGATATGATATGATATGACATGATAGCCTATTATCAACAAATGTAACCTTTTGACTCCTAGAAAACTCCACCCCTGTAGTCTAAGTGATAAGTATTGCCCAATGTAAGCGCATCCAGAGCACTAGCGGATTCCAGATCCCTATCCTCTGGGTGCCGGATGCTTAGATTGCAGGTTCCGTGAAGGCTGGTTGCATTGGATGATGGATGTAGCTTGTTTCTGGATGCCTTGCCAGCGGATGTTGGATCCAAATCGCTCTGATGCTCTAGATGTTGGATGGCAGAGCTTAAAAAAATGTGGATGTTGGATGCTGGATACGCTTACATTGGGCAGTAAACAGCCCGTGATTTTCCATTAAAGGTTCATGCCTACCTTGACATTTTGTGCGAATACCGCGTAGTATTTCTAGCCTTGAAGAATCTGGCACTGCTTTGTACGTACTGTAAATACAGTTTCTTCATACTGACCGCGAACGCAAAGAACATAACAATGAAAGACAGGGTGAAGTGTTTAATATCGTGTAGCATTTCTACCAGTATCACCAGTAACGGCCCCATTTTCGGATGGAACTGAATGGATGATAGCAGGTACATAAATGACAAAAGAGTTCCTATTGCATAAGCACTGTAAGAAGCTACAACGGCCATATAAAAATCTTCTCGGTGGAAGTAAACCGGACACGACTGAGATTCGTATGTGCAATGGAGCAATCCTATGTAACCCACGAGCCACAAAACGTAGTACATAATAAAAGATGCCACCATTAAAACAAAGACCCAGTTGTGCCAGCTAGAGAAGTATCGTTTCCTGCCAGTGCAATAAAGCTCGATAGCTACTTCCACGCAGTAACCTGCTATATACACAGCAACCAGCCAGTCTGCAATGAAGATAGAGCAAAGCATAATGATGATGATGATAATGAATGAGAATGACAACGACATTAACATCACAGCACCGCCAAAAACGACACCGATGATTCTGACAATTGAGCTTTTGATAAATTCAGTTCTTATTAGCTTGGAAACGACCATTCCAATGCCCGTATTTGTTACGATACCAAAGTGGTAATCGGTAGTTAGTTTTTAGATACTCTGTAAACAGGCTGAAGTATTTTGTTTTTGGAGAGATTTTTCACTGGCTATAAGAACATATAAACAGGTAAATCTTGGATTACGTACCTGTCATACACTAGCTGGTGTGGTGAGGTCATCCGGGTAAGTGTTGTCCTGAGAAGGACTGTTGTCGATGTAATGACCGACGTTTCGACAACCTGTGCCGAAGTCATCTTCAAAGTCAAGTGAAGGTTTTTTGAAGAAGACTTAATCCCGCACAGGTTGTCGAAAAGTCAGTCGCCGACATCGACAACAGCCCGGACGATCTCAGCATACCATCGATCTACTGTTACTAATGGGTTCAAACCATTTAACGTTTTATGGTCATACATTCTTACCGTTCTTTTTGAGCTTGGTAACTAAATTTGGTTCTAGTAGATGGCATCTGGAGTTATACGTCCTGTTACCATTTAAAGTCAATATAATGAATTCTTTGTATATGTAAGTACTAAATGAATTTGTGGCTCACTGAAATTTTTTTGTCATCTGCAGACCGAACTTTGTACTCTGACTGAAAAGAAATGACCTCAGTAGCACGTGCCGCGATGCTAGCACATTCCTTCTAAAGAATTCCTAAGTACTGCATTTATAAGCTCGCACCCCACTACGCAATTACCATCTGACGAGAGAGGAACTTGTTTCCTTTCGGAACAACTTTGTTATTATGAACATTAATACATCCCGCTCCTTCACGTTGAAGGAAGAAATTATTCATTCACAAGTTGAAGGTTCTGAATAAATGTTCAGTAAGACGTTGCTACTTGTTTCGATTATATTATGAAATGGTAGCTTGATTTTTTTCTAAGCTTTCAACTAGTGAATCAATAATTTCTTCAACTTTATATGCAAGTTTCAAACTACTATTACACTACAATTTATTTAGGTAACAAACCATTTAATTTTGATCTAAACTGTATCACCATCTGATAAAAGCTTAAGCCTGGTTCAAACTTATGAGGTTAGCACAAGCACAAGCACAGGAAAATGAACATGCGTGAAATAAGCAAAAGAACAAGCACAAGAAAAAGGACTATTTTCTTTCTCTTGTGATTGTGCTTATGCTTATGCTTATGTCGTTTTCTTTCAGCATGAACATCCGTGAAATAAATATAAGCATAGGCACGTCGTCATGCGTTTTTTTTCATTTTCTTCTGCTTATTTTGCGTGTGTTATCATCAGTTCCTTGTGCTTGTGCTTGTGCTTATCTCACAAGTGTAAACTTAGCTTTAACGGCTTTACTTGACCTACAAACAACTTACCCACAATGCTGAACTTTAGGAAGACCCTATCCGGCTGGAAGGCAGTCATTGTAACCAGTACTAGGAAGACATGAAATGAGCCCATGAACGCCATGTATCTCACCATCGGTATCTGTAGTTTCGTTGTGATTTTGCTGTTTTGCAAGAACAGGTAGCAAAACGTCCACACTGGGAACGTTAGAACCAACAATGCCATTACAAAGTGCTTAAACCACATGTTTTTCCTTTTGAGGAGTGGAATCTTGCTATATACTTCGTTATTCAACATCAACTGGCAACAAGGGTGTGCTACGAACTGCCAATAAAAAAAATCACCAATTACTTATAATTAATTAACTAATTACTATAAAAAAAAATTTAAATAATCGCAAGAGTAAAGTACCAACAAGTAGTCACGAATTTCAATCGACCATTCCAAACAAGATGGCGGCGTTATATTTTACCACAATGCATTGCAAACTTTATACCAGGGAATGTAACAAATGGTAAAACTCTTCCTTCTGCTAACAACACTATGTGCGTCGAATTCGAAGCTTACAGATTCTCGAGCACTATATATGCGTTTTTAACCAACTTTCAGTCTTCCCTCAGCCCAACACAATTCTTAGACTTGCACGGTCGGCGACAGCTTTGCGACCGCCCGCCAAGCCATGGAGATCTAAATTTTCTACTTTTAGACCGGAGAGCTCGCTTGATTACCAGTGAGAAAAACACGGCGGTCTCTGACTGAGCCGAGAAACTGTCAGCGATTATGTGTGCGCTTTACCTTGTACGGAGGACCACAAGTGTCACGGCAAAGTTTGTACGTGAACATCACGGCAAAAGTTTTAAAACACAGCACCCAAATCTTACGGCAAAAGTTTGTTGAAATTGCGACAAAAACAGCAATGGTCGAAACTTATGATAGGTTACTCTGGATTTTTAGATCTCGGGTGCATAATCTACAATTCATATTTTGAGTGACAGTGCAGAATCGCCAAACAAAAATCGGACTCTTGCTTTTGGATCATCGTGATAAGGTTTGGCGGTGAGATGTAAACTGTAAGCAAATGTTTTTGTTGAACTTGTCTGCTATGTTAAACAACTAAAAATTATAAATCCCATTTGTTGCCGTTGCCTCTTACTCAGGGGTAAAACTCGGGCTTCCTTTGTATTTGAAAAACTAGCAGGCTAACTATAGACATCAACTTTTATTTATATCTTCCCTCTTTATGATATTGGGCTTTATCACAAACTCAGTTTTTACTGCAGGCTGTGCACACGGACTGGTGTACATTTCCGTCACAATTAGACAGTACGAGCATTGCAAACCGCAAATCAAATAAAAATGACATCATCTCACGGCGACGATAATTTATTTATCACATAATACTACAAATAAAAATGATTCTGCGAAATCAAATGCGATTCCGATTCGAGGATTGCAAATCGTAAAAAAAAACACCGTGGATCGTAGAAAATGCAATTTAATTGAGTTTCGTTTATATTTGTTAGACAGATAAACTTAAATTTCTGCAACACCAACTGAATACCTTGAAACACACGCACTTTGCAATTTGATGTCTTGCGACATACTTTTACAGTTCATTAATGTTAAACGGCCAAAATTGCTGGCATTGCTTGTGTTTAAAAACTACTGGTTCCAAAAATCTTCAATTACACCACTTTTTTTGGTTTACACAATTTGGTTTACTAGCTGACACTGTGTTTACAATTGTGACAATTGAACTTAGCCGTTGGCGTTATTTATGCTTGCTCAGTTAGTCATTCAAGTTCGTATACAGAGAAAGCTGCACTAAAGTCTTGCGGATGAATGCAATACCGAGATTCTCAATAAATTATTTCATTTTTTTGGTTAGAAAAAATATTTGAAACGTTTGTAGACGTCATACACTAATTTTGTTTTTACTGCTTCGTTCTTCAAACACACAAGCCGGTATGGATAGATAATAAAGAAGACCAAAGTTCAATTGTATCTAATTTCGCTATTAGCAGATCAAAGAAATCAACACTCCAGAGGTAAGTTTTCACATCGAAAAGAAAACCCATACCAAAAAAGAAGAAAACGATGATAATATAATGAAATATACGCAGACAAAAAACTGCCCTACTTCCTATTCCGACGTCGTTGTCAACAAACAGCCGTGAAATTTGGGAGCCGTGTTTGCAAAGTTTTGCCGCGATGTTCACACAAACTTTTGCCGTGGTGCGGTTCCCAAATTTTTGTCCTGATGTCGACAAGAAACTTTTGCCGTAAGATTTGGGGAGCCGTGTTTTAAAACTTTTGCTGTGACACCTGTGGTCCTCCGTATTAGCTGGATAGCAAGGCAAGGAGCACACATTTTAAAATCGTTGACAGTTTTTCAGCTTAGTCAGAGACCGCTATTTCTTTCTCACTGGGAATCAAGCGAGCTCTCTGGTCTAAAAATAGAAGTTTTAGGCTTCCATGACTTGGCGGGCGGTCGCAAAGCTGTCGCCGACTGTGCAAATCTAAGAATTGTGTTGTGCTGAGGGACGACTGGAAGTTGGTTAGCCTTACTCGATTTTGTCTGTCGTCCAAAAAAAGAAGAAAAAGACGTTAATGAACCCTTGATCATACACATTTGGTAGTCACAATTAATGTTCAAAATTAATATGCATAGCCGAAGCCGACTAAAAGAACTAAGGCTCATTCAGTTCGCATCAGATTGCCATAAATGTTTGAACAGTGGTAATAAGCAGAAATCTCTATTGACTGAGTTAGACTTTTATTTTTCATTCTTGAGAGATTCAACGAGCAATTCTTGATTGTACCGTACAACACAAATCTTTACTTGTTAATATTCATTGAGAGAAATCAATTTAAAACAGTGTTATACATTTAGATGAAGTTTTTTGTGTTTTTGACAATCATGTCGCACTCTTGTGCTCAAAGAACAACTGAGAAACACGTCACGCTTCGTACGGTACGAATCGGTCGAAGTGTGAAACTGAGAAAGTTCTATTCTACGTCTTTACATTGAAAATGCCTCGTAAGAAGATTGTAAAAGGTTTAAAGCAATACAGTAACACCACCAGTTCGTGGACCCGTAGTACAGTCGTACTTGTTCGAAGTTTATGCGACAGGAACTATGGGTAAACGTACAGGTCGCCATCTTTCGCATTATCGCGGGCTCACCTTCTTGTGTTCGTTCGTTACAGCAAACTGCAATAAAGAAAGGTTTCTGGACTCTTTTGGAATATCTCCTCTGTCACCTGTCTGCTCATTTGGTTCTGTTTTCATCAAGGTTTCCATCTCATCTAAGTTGCAACATTCATTGAGTAGACCAAGAACATATTTATCCAGGTCTGCACACAGCGTCATATAAGTATCTTTGAGTTCGTAGTCAGTTTGCGCAAGTTGTCTAAGTTTCTTACTCAATTCAAACGCCTTGTATATAGGATGATGCTTTGAAGAGCACTCTAGGGACATTGGACTCGCTATTGTCTTAAGACTTTCCACAAAGGCCTTGGAAACTGGCTTTGTTTTGATATCTTCTTGTTCATGACTAATTTGTAGGCAACAAATTTCTCTGCAGTTTACTATGTATTGCGCTGATATATAAACCGGACTCAACAAAGTTGCGTATCTTTTCAGTCGATCAATAGAGCTAGGTATGCAAGTTGCAGCGGAACGAGTGCAGATATCACAGGAACCGGAACAAGTTGGATCACATTCTTCTACAATCTCACCGTGTTGCATTAACGTCTTCACCATTTCATAATTGCCCAGTTTTGTTGCCAACATTAGGGGACTGCTAACTTTGCTTCTTTTTCGACACTTTTCAAAACAATCTCGACATTCCAGAAGAATTTTTAAGAGCTCAAAGTTCTCCTGACTTACAGCGTGTAGGATTGCAGCTTCTGTATCGGCACCATTCTCCACCAATAGCTCGATAATGTGTGCAGTTTGTTGATTAACTTGATCTGTCTCTGCTATCAGCTCTAAAGGTGTCCTGCTGTTGCTATCCACGCAGTTAACATTGACTTGTGGCTGCAGAATTCGTCTGACATCTTCCAAATCGCCTCTTGCTGTCGCACGACAAAGCTCTCTCTCTAGTCTTTCTGTGTGCTGTCGTATGGAAGGATCAACTTCAACACTCTCTATCAGTGCAGTTTCTGTGGCCATTATAGTAAGAGTCCTATAACCAGTATGAAATAAACAAAACTGATCACTCGCAAAATGTAAATGAGGAAACTATGATCACGAAACTCAAATACCCTTGACTTAACTGCAGCAGTATGCTTTGCAGTATTAGAGAAATCATCAATGGAGTAAGAGCGAAACCTCAAAAAAAACGTTCAAGGATATCTTTTTTCCGGCAAAGAGGAATAAATTGAATCGCTCAAGTAGAAAAGAATTGATGTGTTATTCACGGCGCTATATAACAGTGACTAAACATGATTACATTCATAATGCCAACACTGCAACACCTTCGATGTTTTGGAATCTGAAGCAAAGGTATCTCATGCTCCGAAAGATTAAAGGTTTGCAAGTAATATATTTTACACTCGGCTCTTTTGTTGTTTGCATTCGGTGCTGTGCAGCTTACATAGGTTTCACCAAAGAACATTTTAAAACTCTGTTCATTTTTATGGCATTAATGCCTTCATGTAATCAGAAGGGCTTTCTCACTCATCGACTAATCATTAAAATTTCGTGGCCAGGGCCCTTCTTTTTCGCACTTGGCCGAGAGAAGCGTAGGTTCTACTTTACTTGAACTGGTTTTATGAACCGGCTTGCAAGTCAGTTTGTGTTGCGAAAAAGCGAGGTGGCCACGCATTTGTTAGAAGAGATTATTTTTGGTAAAACTTTACCGATTATTGTAAGTATTTTGGGTCCTCATACGCATACATACGAAACCTTTTAAATAAACTGAGAATTCCGATAATTTTTTCCTTAATGTCCATGTCATTCTCGTAACGTGTCTGTTTTCGCGTAACGTGGCCGTTATACATTAATTTTTTTGTCGGTCGTGGCCAGCTAAATAATAAGCAATTTGAAATTAGTAATTTCAAATCGGTTTTCATGCCTTGGCTAAAATCCACCTTTGATTTAATGTAGTTAATAAGGATAACAACAATGATAACAATAATGATAATAATAGTGGAAGTAAAAACGTTGTTAATACACCAGAGCGCCAAATCAACAATAAAGTTGATTAGGTTGCAGTTAACAATGAATTAGAAAACCAATAATCAAGCAAAACTATTTACAATAAGATAAATCACATCTGAGTATGACGCTCTAACTAAAAATACTTTTTACATTAGAATTACTAGAGATGATACATAAAAGGGACTCTTCAAATTAGAGATAAGTATCTCTGAGATTTGCTCTACTTTACTTACAAATGACACGAAACAGTTACCAAACATCTTTGATCATCACTTCCGATACGCTAGTGACATACGTTTCAACAACACAAGATATGCGTCCAAATCCAACCTCTACAAGACACCTTTCAGAACAAACATAGGCAAACAAACTACCAAAGCCATGGCAACTGATACAAGGCAGCGATTACCGAGCGAACTGAAACGCCTCGATAACTACAGTTTTACCCAAAAAGCCAAACGGTTTTTATTGACAAAACAATTCCACAACTAAAACATAAATCCGACCCTTTTCCTCAAAATTTATATCAGAAATATATCATAATTGTCTACACAACCCTACAACTTAAAATGACTAGTGTCTAACTAGAAAACTATTAGGTTACTTTAGACAACTAGACATTTCCCAAAAAAACTCATATATTTAGAATTCTATTTGTCTATTAGAGTATAGTGTGTAGCAATGTATTGCTAGCCTAAATATAAATTGTATATAACTATATATAAAAATGAGAAATGTGAATAAAGGCTTGTCTTGTACATGTTTTGTTTTGTCTTAAGACAAAAGGACTTGAAAATCGTAAAAAATTGTAACTCGTTAAATGACAGAGCGGAACTACAAGGCGAGGGTTTTGGTCGTGGTAAATTGTAGTTGAAAGAGAGGAAATGAATCAGATTGGAAAGGATTGGAAATGTGTCAATTCTCTTGCTTAAAATTTTAAGATCAGTCGATTGTAGAAGTGCGTCATATGGCATCTTTTTGGCCGGAAAATAGAAACAAAGTTCACTCAATCATGTTGGTAGAGCGGATCACACTGACCGCACGGCTGCGTTTTTACTCACGACTTGTGAACAAGGGTAAAATAGAATTCTTAGATTGTCTGATTAATTTAAGTCTTGTGCTTGTAGTCATATTTTGTGGGTAATCCTTCCCTTTGAGTTCCTATAAAGAATCAAAGGTGGCTTTTAACCAAGGCATGAAATGCGATTTGAGATTACTATTTTAAGTTTGTACATGTTTTCTATTTAGCCTGCTACGACCGACAAAGAGATTGACGTCAGCGTTACGCACGAACAGACACGTTACGGAGAAAGGCATGAACGTTAAGGAAAAAATTCTCGGAGTTCCCAATTTCTTTAAAGGATTTCAAATGTATGCGTATGAGGACTCAAAACACTTACAATAATCGGTAAAATTTTACAAGAAACAATCTCTTCCAACGAATACGTGGCCACCACACTTTGTTTTTTTTGCAACGCAATCTGATTTGTAAACCGGTTCAAAAAACCAGTTCAACCAGTTCAAGTAAAGTAGAACCAGCCTTGGTGTTCATAAAAATATTGTTCTTATAAAGAAAAAGCGATTATAGCCGAATTCTCAACTTTGTTGGACAGACTTAATCCCTTGCAAGTTTCTTTTTTTTCCTCCAGAAACCAAGGCACGATTTTCAACTTTATTATACAGGAGAGATGCTTTTTCCGCCAAAACCCCTTAATTTTAATTACCCTTACAATTCTTGAGAGTATAGCCGACTTTTGCCATTAGCGAAAGAATATTTAGACTTTTTTGACTGTATTTATGTAGTTTTTAGTAACTTTTAAAAACTTTGAACATTACAAAGCATTTGCAATTTTTTAGGAAAAGCGACAATCATATAACTACTAAATAAAATAATATGAAGCCTAAGAACCGCTCTAAAACTGTGCAAAACACTTTGGGGTATTCAAAGATTTGTAGTTTTCTGCCGTACAAACATTTTTCCGCTTCAGGTTCAGAGTCAATTTAACGGAATTTACTAAAAGAACTTATTAAAACGTTCGGAATGGATAAATATTGTCAGCGCAAAGCAGGACATTCAATAACTTAACATCATAGAAAGAGCTTTGCACAGGATTTATTCACGAGATGTTTGTGCTAAATCCCGAACGAGCAGGGCACGAGCGAGCACTTTCTATGAAGTAAACTATATAACTTTCTAACAAGAACATATATATATATATATAACATAAGGTGCGTAATTTTACAAAATACTTAGAATAAAGATATTACTGGCCTTGTCAGTTGGCTTTGGTTATAAGGAATTAAATCGAAAGCATTCAGCGGTTTTTGAGCTGTGTGTCCTTGCGGGTTGTGAAATGCAACTCTGTGCACCAACAAAGCGACTTCTGTTTATACATTTGAAAGTTCAATGTCAATTTGATGCAGTTTGCCCTGGGCAAAACAAATGTTTGTTTCTCCCTAAACTTTAGGTGAAGCCAATATTGCTTCAAGTAAAACTAAAGGTCCCAATATAGACAGTTCTTGTAGGGAAGAGAGTCTGACTCTCTTTGTCTATTCGGTGGCATACACAGAACAGCTTCGACTTGTTCATCATCAACATATTATAAGCTTACTACATGTTTAAACGAGTAATTGTTGTTCGTGATGAATCTACGATTACTTCAATATACTTACTTACAGGTCTGGTCTGTTAAAGGGTAATTTAGTTAATAAAGGGAATATCAGGGCCCCCAAATGATTCAATTATATTGTTATTATTTGTTATATGTATACAATGTAATTGGCTTTAAACTGCAATGCAGATGTGTTTGCTTATATGAAGGGTATGAATAACATTGTTGTTGTTGTTGTTGTATTGGCAAGCACTTGCGAGAATGCAAGCATCCATTTTTTATGCGAGACCGAGCATTTTTATCTTAAAGTAAACCGAGAATTCGAGCACATAATGAAAAACAATGCGAGCACGCATTAAAAAAATTTGCACGAGCACTTGAGCAAGACCTCAAAATTGCGAGCTCATCCAAATATTGGGTACTATTCGAAAGCCCTAATATTTGTATGTTAATTTGCGTTAAAAAGCGTCTAGCAGCTACTTAACCCGTATTCTGCTAAACACGGTCTCACATAAACTAAAAAATGTTCTAAATTTAAAACCACCGCTGGGAAACCAACAAAGTAACCATTCATTTTCTTTGTCTCTACAAGTAGTTTCTGAAAATGACCATTGCTTCAACAATTTCTGAAGTTTATCATTTTCTTGAGGTTTTATGACTTTGATTATTAAAAATTTAGTAGGATAAGGATTAGTTGATAGTAAACTCACTAATTGAAAAAAGTTATCACGGCTTTATAATGCTTTAAAAATGTCAAAAACTGTTATATCTAGGCTCAAAAGTATAATCACTATGAGATGCGAAGAAAATGAAACATCGCCTTAAAAGTGGCATGCATGCGGTAGTGCACGCAATTTTGCGAACAAATATAAGCGAACAAAAAAAATTACTTTTGAGGATGAAGTCCCTTGGGGATAGATAAATGAAAAGTTTTAAAGAAAAAACTAGGATGCAAACTAAGTGATTAAATGAACAAACACTTCAGCTCCCATGGGTTTTTGTTACGAGTAAAAACCAACTAGTACGGTCAGGAAAGATGAAACCTGATTGGCTAGTCTAACCACTGGAGCGATAGACAGCGAGTAGCAAAACTACTAGTGTTTTTTTTTTATTTTCAAAAATATATTACAAAAACATGTTAATATATACCGGTTGAAATTCGAATTCAACATTAGTTAGGTGGCAGGATTTTAAGTCTCGACGTTAAATGCTTCAAAAATTACAGCAAATACAAAATCAAAATTTTCCCAAGTATGTGTATGTGAAAATGGTACTGGTTTGCTCTCCATTCATGCAAATACAAAGAAAACATCCTGTTTTCTGTTACTCGCCATTTCTTACATATTTGAGGTCAAAAGTTGAAAATTTGCCTTTTACTAATGCTAACCTGCTCTTTTCATTTCTGGATACCATTTTGTCGTTGCTGCTTGATTTAAGGTTGATGTGGTCACGTTACCCCAGCTGCAAACAGCCTGATCCCGCCTCGTTGACTATATTGACTCTTAGAAAATCCCACTTCGTACTCATAGTCTAATTTGATTGTTGAATGTACCAAACCTAGTTTAGTATCTAAAACCATAAATATCACAGCGTAATGTAAAATAATCATTTTCCGGAGTAGGAGGAATAATTAAATACTAATATAGCACGGACTCATACATACATGTAAATACCTAATACCTAATGGAAATAATTTTGTAATGTCCGCCTTTAGCTTTCTGCATGGACAAATTTGTCTTAAATCAGCGCGACGCAGGCAAGCTAAGGCAAAATACTCATGCTTCCCTGACTGGCTGATTTCGCAACGGTCTAGCTTTTTCAAATTACGATGGTCTCGACTCGTACACCGATCCTCCTAGAGATTAGCAGAATGCTCAATTAACGGTGGCTTTTCTCTGCCGATATTTGAGGTAAGATTCTAAAACTTTTCCAGGAAATAGATAAATACATGTCGAGTTGTATTCTGTTAAAACTTCGGGTGTAATATTTGTAGATTGCGCTACGATGGAGTTTTATTGAGGGTGGTTGTCGCTGATGACGACAGAAGTTACCTGCCTTTATATTTTTTTCTCCTCTTCCCACATCACTCTTCTTTTCTTTCTCTCTCCCCTCTTCTCCTGCTTACACTAGTTGCTTTTTAACTCCCCCAAAAGGCCCCAAAACAATACACAGACACTTAATTTCCATTTTTGCGTTTTATTTCAGTGTTGTCACCCTTTATTTTATGGGCTTGATTGTGCAGCCCAAGCGCTGTATATAAAAACGTGGCGTTCGGCCGAGGTCGCATCGTTCGGGTGATAGCCTGTGAATAAACCATACTCCGAGAAACGCAATATGTCGCACAAAGGTCCATTATTATTTCTACTTTTTATTAACGTTGTTGGCAAGAGATGAATTTTCCTTTCATGGTTTTCCGAAGGATTAAAACTAAAAAAAATAAAAATAAAAATACCCTGCCTCAGGTAAAAAAAACGGTTGAGATGTGACGCTTGTCCGTTTCCACTGCCTCCGAATTTCATTTCTTGAAAGACGAAGCAAATAATGCAATATTTTTGTCAAAAATAACCTTCTTCCTGCAACTTTACTGTTCGGCGCTTTTTTTGTTTACCCAATTCAGATCACGTAACTGACTAGTAGAAAAGGTCTATTGTGCAGTTTATTTAGACAAAACTCTAGCTATTGAACTGTTGTTTATAGTTGCTAGGGCAAAATGTTGTTTCTTAAAAAGAGTACAAGAACAGAGGGAATCTATTAAGAGCTACGCTCTTTTTTTAAGAACGTCTTGTGTTAGTCTTAAATATTTTGAGTTCTTAAAATGTTCTTAAACATAATTTTTTAGTGGTATTAGATGTTCATTTCCATTCTTACAAACCAACTGGAAGCACAAATATGCTTTATTCTAAAATCTTTTCGCCTTCCTTCCTGATTTTACCTGCACGAAAGGACAAATTATAAACGAGTTGTCACAAAAAGCGTCTATGCTACAAAAAATATTAGTCATCTTGCATACTCTCGAGTGACTTTTCCCTTTCCTCTTGCCCTCTGTAACGCATAAAAGCAGTGTACAACTCGCCATGAGCTTCCATTCCTCTGCTCGAATTTGCAGAGGCCATTTTGGTAGATGATTATCACGAGCTTTGTGTATGCTAAAACATACAGTCCTTTCCTTATTGACATGATGTACCACTGGTAGCCCACGCTCCCGTTACGATATTTGAAGTAAATGTATGGAAATTAGAAATTTGTATAATTATTGCTCCTAAAATGTAATAGAAATCGTTCATTCTACATTCTGTTATCTAGTAATCATGACAGCTTACACTTATATAGCTTTTGGTGGAAATTGAAACGCTTTCTGAAAAGGGTGGTTACTATTTCACGTTACACTTCATTGAAAGCGCTTCGACACGATTCCCCCGAAAGCTAAATAATGCAAATACAGTCAAACCCCCATTAACTGGAACTGCCGTGAAAAAAAAAATTGAAATTACTTTGAGTTACAGAGGTTGACTGGAATTGCCGTTAAGAAAATTACCTAGGTTTCGAGTTACAGGGGTTAAAATTAGAGTAAATTTATGAGAAAAATCAAAGTGGAAAATTCAGTTTTGTTTGATTTAGCGGGGAATTCGAGTTATCGGGGTCCAACTGTGGTTATAGCTGTGAGAGAATCTATAAGCATGCTAATTTGCTAACATCCATTGTCTAAATTAGTTATTTTGAACAGCTGGTGAAGAATAAATTCTTCGCTTTTAGCTTTCTAGTTGTGGTTTCAGGGTTGTTTTGCCATTTCTAGAGGTCTGTTTTAAAAACAAAAAGGCAGGAAGGGGAGAGGGAGGAACCGGGGGTGGTGGGGGGGGGGGGAGGTCATAAAATCCCGTAAAGAACATGGCCAACACCGAAAGAGACTAAT
>JAOBRD020228487.1:2221-18448 GCA_027575215.2 Hydrozoanthus sils
CGGCTTTTTACCATGGGCACGGCTTTTTACCATGGGCACGGCTTTTTACCATGGGCACGGCTTTTTACCATGGGCACTGCTTTTTACCATGGGCACTGCTTTTTACCATAGGCACTGCTTTTTACCATGGGTGCGGCTACCATGGGTGTGGCTGTTCTTGCCTGTGTGGTCAGGCAGGTTCTGCCTTAATGTTTGAAAAGACAAATGTTGAAGATTGTCTTTGTTTTGTTATTCAAGTCAGGGCGAAAGATTAACACTCAAGTCAAATAGTGAAAAACTTCAAATATTCATTGGCCATTTGGTTCCCTACCCTCCGCTTCTATCAAAGATTGAATTATATAAACAAAAAGGAATGCAATTTTGTTTCTTAAGTTTGAACCGTTTTTATTTTAACTAGATTGTTTCATGTTTAATAATGGTGAACAGATCAACATCAGGTTACCAGACTTGTTACTGTTGAATTGCCAAGGAAAATTATAATCATTTCAAATCATCGTGGTTACGAGTTGTAGGGGTTAAAATTACAGTAGATGTATGAAGTAAGTCCAAGCAAAACCAGTATTGCTTCGAATTAGCGGGAGTTCGAGTTATAGGGGCTTAACTATAGTTAGATACATGTTTTTTTTTTTTTTTAAATTCAATATCTTGTCTTCTTTATTGAAGGAACCTTGAAAGAAGTGAAGGAGATGAAGGGATTGGATATCGTGAGAAGAGACTGGTGCGACCTTGCCAAAGACACTGGAAAGTAAGTAAATTAACTATTGGAAAGAAATGGACCTTATAATTCTTCTACTTGGATACGAGGCTCGGGAATAAAACAAAGGAAATCGCATTGGCATCGCAAAATGCAAATATTATTTCTTTTGTTTATTCCACTGAGCTAGTTTCATAACAACCTATGTTTGTTTGACTGCTAATTTTTGTATCTGCAAAGTTTTGTTCTAGGTCAGATTCTCTCAGCTGCACCTCGTGAAACCATCGTGGAAAACATTCATGATCACCTCATGAAAGGTAACTACCATTGGGTTTTGTATAGGTTGACTTTTCCCTAAAGTATTAACAGCACGACAGGTTCTTATTTACTGTCTTCTTGACTGGGCCCAGTCTCTCTTCCAAAAAGAGTAGGGCAATCCCGGTGTTATGGCCTGTCAGCTTTTAACTGAGAGCAACTTTGACTGAAAATCGATATGAGGTCTATATAGCGGACAATCTAAGGTTCTCAAGACGAAAGTCCTTGTACTACTGACTTTGTAGGGTGCACGCGAACATGTTCAAATGGAGCAGGCGAAGTATAAGCAACGTGAACCTTTAAAGTAAAGGAAAAAAGCACCTCAGCTGACTATTGAAACTTAGACTTAAGTTAACACAAAATTTAGAAAGTTAGTTTTTGTGTACGGTGAAGGTACAAAACGATATAAACTATTTTTTCCAGTTGGTACGGATGTTTCTGAAGGTAAAGTGGACCTGCAAAAGTTCGTTATCAACAAGGTATTTAGCAGTTATTAATTTACCTACAATCTGTAATTTATTTGTAAGTTATTTGTTGTTACTTGGTGGTGAAATTTTTTAGAGCTTTCTAAAGTTTCTTTTCGATCAGAGATTTTTGTATCCCGTTTTAGTTTCAAAGATGATAACACAGGAAACACGTTCTTCTTATAAGACGTTCTTCAAAGGTTTTGTGTTCGAAGCAATTTGATGTTGATGATGACCAGTTCTAAAGAACTACAGGCAATCTGGTGGCCCTTAAATTCCCTAGTTATTTTTTGGTGCCCTAAAAATGGCGACTATTTTAGTTTTTCGTAACAATCCCCACTTTTTTCCTTTTGTGGTCATGATTTAGTGTGGCTGGTGTCATTGAAATTCCATAATAAGAATCTGTACCAGAAGCTTATTATGGACTAATTATAACGATGATCCTTCGACTTTTATGACTCTACGGAAATGACGTCATTGCTGTTCGATGGCTTCAGATCACTAATATTCAATATCCACATCGGCCATTTTACGACGAGAGTTCCCAATCTTTTTCTAGTCTCAGTCATTGCCATTTTCCTTGTCTAATTTTCATTGGAGTATGTTTTTGTGTAAATATCGGTAAGAGAAATGTAAGCAGTATCGTAGTTTTTTTCTCGTAAAAAGCCTTTTAAAAAAACTTCTACTTTCTTCATTTCCATTTCTAAAATTCCCTATTTTTAGAGAAAAAGCCGGCCAGAACTGTAGGGACTACCTTGTCCCGAAAAACAATAAGTCTGGCGGGGTCAATAAGCCCTTGGTGTTTTTACTTTGAATAAGAGTTTGAATGTATCTAGGTGTACTAGAACTCGTTATTAAGATACTCGACATCCTTGTCAAGAGAGTTTTTTATGTAGGAAGAATTGTTTTGGATCGTAGCTATGAAACAGATACAGTAACAGTTTCATACTTTCTTCAACTGTGACAGCAACTTACAAAGTCACCGGATGATTATCCAGACAAGAAATCGCTGCCTCATGTTCATGTTGCGCTGTGGCTCATGAGCAAAGGACGAAAGGTTAACGTTGGTGATACAATCCCGTACGTGATATGTGAGGTAAGTGCAGTTTCCTTATAAATCCGTCCAGTCTCCCCCCACCCAACAGCTGTCAGTTGTTCCCTCATTTTCTCTCTTGGTCACTTGACACCAATCGCTCGTTCCCCACTTTTCCAACATTACTTGTAAACTAACTTTCATTTGAAGCATTTAAGTAAAAAGAGTGAATAATAAGGTCTTGAACAAAGTTCCGAAACAAAAACTAAAGGTTTACTTGTTTGCTTCTTTTAAGCTGCCCATGCTCAAACTTTCGGCGTGGAAACTCCCCTTTTTCTACCATATCCAAACGAACGCCTTTAGGAGCACTTCAGTAACTTTGTTGTCGTTCCTCTGTTTCACCCAACCTCTTCCCTTCTTGCACTCTATTTCGTATATGAGGCCGCAACAAAATGACTCTCCTGACTTCGTCTCCAGACCTCTAGCTTGCTCTCAACTTCCAGGATTTAGTGCCTTTTTATGTTCAGTTGACCATCTGCTGCGCCACCTTCAGGTTGAATTTTAAGGAAAGTCATATCAAGACCGGTACTTTTTATTCCCCAAAGTTTTATTTGTTTTCTCCTGTCTTACGAGAATTCAATCATTCATGCTTTTTGCACACACAGGATGGATCAAGCCTTCCAGCCTCTCAGCGTGCCTACCATCCCGACGAGTTTCGCAAGTCGGACACGCTCAAAATTGGTATCCTTCACTAGACTTACTAGAATGTCATGTGACAGCGTGTTCACTTCAAAACGCATATGAAGTGAAAAATTTTATTGCTTCAGTGGATAAACGTTGCTAAGTGAGGAGTAGCGGTGAAAAAATTTTGTCAAAATCTTTTGTGATTCTTTAGATATTAACATTTTTAAAAAGTCTTCAACTGATGACGACACGAGTGGTTCTGACAAATTTGCATTTTATTTAAATCTGTTGCCAATCCATAACCTTTGGATGTATTTAAGCCAAACTTGGACTGCTGATGTATCGCGAGGTAGATCATTAGTCCAAGTTTGACTCAACTTTATCCAAAGGTTATGAATTGGCTGCAGATTTTTTAAAAAAATAAATTTTTCGGAACCAATCGTGAAGTCATCAGTTGAAGGCTTTAAATGTTAATATCTCAAGAATCATAAAAGATTTTGACAAAATTTTTTCACTGCTATTTTTCGTTTAGCAAGGTTTATCCACTGAAGTAAGAAAAATTTTCACTTCATAGGCACTTTGACTTGTCTGGTCATTAAGTGAAGGTGCACATGCAGTTCACTAGGTTGGAGTTAACGACATTTCGAATTATCGGAAGTACGAGTGATTGGGATTTAGAAAAATCGGGAATTCGAGTATAAGGATTTCCAGTAATCGGGATTTTTAGTGAAAAATTGAACGCAGGGTAAAGTTGCTTTGTTATACAGAATCGAGTGGAAATCAATAAAGGAAATCAACTGTCAATGAAGTGTACTATATTTGACATACCAAAGATTGCACTGTGTTAAGCGTGGCCGAATCTTTTTTATGAACTGCAACGCAACAAAAAGTTGGGAGACAAGTGACAGTAAAAGTAAAGCGAGCTTTCCTTATTGCAAGTCGCAAGCGGGCAACTTGAAGTGTGTATCATGTGCCTTGCAACTTGTCTGGTAATAGCGCCTTTGTTATAATAGTAAGCTGCTGGAGATTGTCTTGTGCTACAGTTCCTTTAAAGGAGAACATCTCTGTAACCCTTAACACTTATGCAACAGACTGCAAGTACTACCTGTCCAGCCAAGTACACCCAGTGGTGTCACGGCTGTGTGATCCAATCGATGGAACAGACAGCTCTCGTATCGCCGAGTGCCTTGGTGAGCTTAAGTTTGTTTTTAAAATTTAAGTGACTATAATGGTAAGGTTATAAGTCAGGGATGCTGATAGTGTTGAATAAGGTTTATGAATTTGATAGAAGGATGATAATGATGCTAATAATGAGTTTGGAAGATTTTCTGTCTAAAATTTTGGTTTTGTATGTTTACGCCTTTTTACCATTTGCAAGGTTTTTGGATGAAGTTTTCTAGATTTTACTTATCAAAGTCAATACTATATTAAAGATTATAAACGGCTCAAAAGTTTACACGAAGTTAAACTTTTGTTTGCCATGTTAAGTAAAGCATCTAAAGTAAATGGTCCTAGAAATGTTCTACTATTGCCTCGGCTTAGTTCGTATGCTAATCAGCTTGTGAATGCTTGTTCTGAGTTTAAGCAGCTATACGAAGCTTAGGTTATGATTTTAGATGTCCCTTAATCTGAGTTTTTTATTGCGATTTGCACAGCATGTAGCGACTGTTTAGGAACGTGTTGCAAAAAAAGCTACAGAAAATTTATTTTTTAAAAAAGTTTGTATTCTTGTGCTTGCAGGCCTGGATCCAAGCGGATATCGCTCCGCGACTCGGCACCAAGACGAGGCAGATGCGTTCTTCGGGGGACAGACGCAAATGTCAGACGAAGAACGATTTAAGGTACGAAGAAAGGGAAAACAAAGCCTTATTTGAAACAAAAGAACAATAGCTTGCGCAAAGCTGTTTGTAGATCTTGTCTGCATGTTGGATACATGTAGTGAACGAAAGAACTTATTTCAAGGTCCTTGAAATAGATCTTGAAATGATGTGACAAGTTGTACAACCACGTAACTTCTCTTTGAATGTGTGCGCGCGCGTATATGTGCACAAACACGTATGTTACGCAAGATCAAGCTGTTTTCTTTATACTATTAAAGTATTAACTTTGTTAAACTGATATTCGTTTAGCTGTTCTACCGTGTTTTAAGTCACGTTGTTATCTACTCATGTGTAGGACTGCGTCCGTTTCATCGTGAGGTGTTCTGAACCATCCTGCGGAAAAGAGAGCGAGTTTGAAGGCGTGGCCAAAGTATGTAATCAATTAGTTGGCGGTTCACCATTTTATGATGATAAACTGTCGTCTTTACAACTCGACTACACTTTGATAACAACCTAATGAGTCAGGCCGGAACTTTCTTCATAAATGGCGACGATTTTAGTATTGTTTCTTCTGCATGAAAGTTAACCCTATTTGCCTTGTTTTGGGTAGCATTTTCTTTTGAAAGCTTGACTCAAGAACGACTGAGGCTAATGGGGCTAAATTCAATGGAGACAAAAGATTATTAAAATTGAAGCCATTTATGAAAAAGGTCTATACGTTCTTTCAAATCTTCTAAATGTTGCATAAAAAACAATGTAGTTCTTTTTGAATAAAACGGGCTGTGACTATAAGTTATTAGTGTGTGACTAAAAGTTATAATTGTGTGGTTAAAATTTTTGTGTGACTAAAAGTTATTGTGCGACTCAAAGTTATTATTGTGTGACCAAAAGTTCCTATTATATGACTAAAAATTATTGTGTGACTGTTGTGTTCGTGTTCATACAATTTCAGCGTCGTTAGATATAAATGGTATTTTCTTCAAGGCGAAATTTTGAACTTTTTTAGGGGGAAGTTTGCCGCACGTGTACGTCGTGTAACAAACCTTATAAGGCCGTTTGCGTGGCAAATCAGCTGACCGTCGCTATTCGCAAGCACATTAAAACCTATTATGCGGTAAGTTGGACAGTGGCCAGGAGGCAACAGCTCACTTCCGAGTTACGCTCCACTGCACACCATCAAACCCTTCATCTCAAGGCTAAGTGCTCAAAAATACAGCAAATGTATGAAAAATGAGCACCTGGCCTCAACTTGAAGGTATTGTTTGTGCGTAGTGGATCGTAACTCGCAAGTAATCTTTTACGCTTAATGAAGGACTTATCCATTATAGCAGTATCGAAGTTTAATAAGGCTTAACCGGGCATCGTTTGGCTTTGTTCTTGAAACAACTGATATTGAGCTACACTCATTTTTTTTCTCATTCATGGGCGCATGCGCAAGGAATGAGGTATTGTGAGGGTAAAAAGTGTAAAAGTAGGTCTGGAAGTGATGTAGACAGTTGTCGGTTGTTATTCGGTTGGTTGGCCGAAGCAAGGTCGTCGTTTACTCCAATGCTCAGCCGCAAAAAATCAAAGACGGTGGCCACAACAAATACTTAAAAATCTGTATTATTTTTGCTTTTGTTTGATCATTCGGGCTTTCGAAACTCCAGCGTCGTGCCTAACGGAAAGCAGCATAATTCTAAAGCTTTTTTACTTCACATGAATGAGCTGGCTCTAAAGCCTAGTTCACACTAAGATAAGCGCAAGCATAAGCACAAGCACAGGAAAACTCAAGTGTGAACAATCGTGAAATAAGCACAAGAACAAGCACAAGAAAAAGAAACATTTTCCTTTCTCTTGTGCTAATATGTTTATCCTTATGTCGTTTGTTTCGCCGGTATTAACATCCGTGAAACAAGCATAAGCATAAGCATGTCGTCACCAGTCACCTTTGCACATGCGTATTTTTTATTTTCTTGTGCTTGTTTCTTGTGTGTGAACATCGTTTCCTTATGCGTGTGCGTGTGCTTGTGCTTATCTCCCAAGTGTGAACCAGTTTTTATAACGTCCGTATATTTTTTAAAATTTTGTACATACTTACATGTTGATATTTTTAAATAAAAAAAAGATTAAAAGTTGTTGTTACAGATAAGATAAATTCAATTTAAGAAGTTCTTTTTCTCGTTGTAACTGCGGTCACGGAGTTAAGCTCATTTTGTTTCCACGACCTTGTTCAGCCGGACGACCAATGACTCTATTACATACCTGTAAGAGTCTTTTTAGTGGAGCTCTTCTCGTGATTTGTACTATTACTTCGCGAAATCATGTGACATCCCACCGTAACTGATCTAATGACATCAAAGCTTTCACAAGGACTTTTCAATATTTTTCGCCAGGTCAAAGATTTTCTCCGGTTTGTTATAGATAAGCTTCTCTTTTTTCCGGAGTCCACCAGGAAACTTTTTAAAGTTAAAAATTAAAATTTTTCAGTATTTACCAGGGCTCAGGTTGGTAAAAACCAGGTTGGGGTAGAGAAAATTTCCTATCCTTTTTACCAGGTCTGTTATTTAGGAGTGTCGCCATGTTTCCTTTTGTGCAGGGTTGGCAGAAATGTGATGACCCCTCGTGTGATCAACGTACAAGAAAGGTTCCTCTTTCCCGTGTAAGGGGCGGCCCGCAGTGTCCTCAGTGTGGCAGGGGCCACCTAGTGTCCGAGGTAAGGAAACCGCTGCCACGACTAGTTTGAGGGCGCATGAAATATTTTCTCCTTCCTGATCTAAAAAGTGACAAGTTATTTCAATCGAACTTTTCTCAGAATTGAGTTTGTTGTGCCAAAGCCACTGTTCTTACGAATGTTTTCAGGTAGCCATTAACTCGTCTAGCCTCTGAAGTTGGTACTCAGGTCATGGCTCGCACAATCTTGGAAAGATCTTGAATTTTAGTAACCATCTTGAAAAGTACTTGATTTCTTTATCAGGTCTTAAAAAGTCCTTGAAATTTAGTAAATTCATCGACTTGTGCCTTGTCACTTTTCTGAAAAATAAAGCAATTTTGCTGAGAAATTGATTTCAGTGTCAAAGCTGAAGAACTGAGCAGATGATTCTTGTCACTAATCCAAGTGCTTTTAGAAAGGCTGCCGAGAATAAGAATCATCAACTGCAAGACGTTGAGGATAATCTAAATGGAAAGTTCGAAGCTATAAAAGGCTGCTGAAACATTTTGGTATCATTTTTGTTGAACCAAAATTATTGTGTTCTATTTCAAATACATTTTTGTATTTCGTTTTACAAAATGTCGTTTTTGAGACTAACGTCATTAACCATGACATGACCATTTAAAAACCGTAAATCGGTTGTGACTGAATTGAGTCCTACAGTTTTGTTTGTCTGAAGTTGTACGAACCATGCTTTTGTCGACCTTTTAAAACTCTGAGCGACATAAAAAGACAGTCTTTTTTGGTTCCTCTGTGCGAGTATCCCGCAGACCATTTAATAAAACTGTGGATTCAGCCAAACGCGACCCAGTTCTTGACGATGTGGCGAGATGTGATTTCCGCCATCGTATTTATGTGGCCTTAGTACTAACTACTAGTGGCTACAAGTGGCTTTAAGCACGCATGTGCAGTACGTGTGATTAAATGTTATTATGTTAGTCTTTTCCTCTTTTGTCATCTAAGTATAATTTGGGCTGCTAAAGAAACGACTATAAATACTCCTAAACGGCCTTTTGTTTTATCTAGTACTCGGATACTTCTTTGTACAACCAGCTGTTCTACTATGAACGACTGTTTAACGTGGAACATGCCAAGAAAAGTAAGTTGTATAATTCTTGACAATTGTCTTAAAATGTAATGTGTGGTACCTCGTACCAGTGTGCCGTAATAGTCTGCTGCAATTTTATCGACCGACCAAGAACGATTCCAAAAACAAGCGCAAAGAATGAATTACCTTGTAGCCAGCTACGCCGATGCCTTGATAACAAGCAACTTAACAATACTCCACGAGTGCAGTGATATTTTAACAGCCAATCATTTCAATAAAAAAACTTGACAATGTGAACCATAAGTTATATAGCTTATTACCCGAACCCAACACATGTGATGTGTGTTTACGAATAAATCAAATTTTTAATGTACCAATGCCCAACACTAATAGACTCAAAAATTAGTTTTATTTACAGTAACAGTACACAATCTAATAATTTTGATGTGAATCTACGAAGAAAGCGAATTTTTGATGTATCAATATCTAAGACTAATAGACATAAATAAAGTTTTGTCCAAAGTATACTTTTATATTGCATAAACTAATTTTGGTGTAAGTTTATGAAGAAATCGAATTTGATGTACCAATGTGAAATAATAGTGGATTTAAAAACAGTTCTATTAAAAGTATACTATTATGATACTACATAAACTAATTTTGGTGTGAATTTTCGAAGCCAATGTGCAAGACTACTAGATTTAAGAACAGTTTTATTTAAAGTAATAGCGAATAAACTTATTTCATCTTACATAGCAATCTAAACCATAACCTTGCGGCTTTTTATTTAAAGTTTTCTATCCGGTAAAGTATTACGCATTTCAGTATTTTAGCAGTAAATATTTACTAATAAAACATCTATGTAGCTATCTACCGTGGCTCAGTCGCTACGAACTGCGAGGCCCCGGGATTGATCCTCGACTTTGTAGAGAATTGAATATTGGCACAGCCTTCTTTCGTCACACCCTCCGTGGATTGGGACGTTAAGCCGTTGGTCCCAGCCATTAATCTTCATTCAAGGGTAGGCTGCATATAAAAACAAACTAAAATTAAATGAACAGTAACACTTATAGGTTGTTGACAGTAGTTTTGAATAAAACATTTGTTAGCGAAAGCATGCACAGAACGGAGTTGTGTCCACGTCGAAAATAAATTGTCGGCAGTCGACGCATATAAAAACGAGTAAACTGAATTAATTTCCTGATTATAATTGCAAGCTGTGATCAACCCTTTAAAAGTTATCCATCGTTACGTACTCAGAGAACGCAAACAACGAGTATGTTGTATTCAGGGATGTTACCTTGAGTAGATAGACCAAGTCCTGGAATCTGTTATGTCACGTCATACCAATTCATTTTATGTTACACTAGGTCAATCAACAGACAGATCTAAAACACCTTCTATAAAAAGCGTTTTACTCAGACTTAAACTTGCTGGCTTCATTATTTCGGAAAATGACTTGCGTCTTGTTCGGGGAAAGTGTTTGTATGTTTTTATATTAACTTCGTTTATGATTCTACTATATTCAGATTTACGATGGAACATGTTTTAATGTTTTAAATCATGTTACGTTGTGTTGTGTTAAGTTCCATAACGTTATGTTGTGTTACGTTCCATAAGTAACGTTGTGTTGTGTTACATTTCTTAACGTTATGTTGTGTTACGTTTCATAAGTAACGTTGTGTTGTGTTACGTTTCTAAACGTTATGTTGTGTTAAGTTCCATAACGTTATGTTGTGTTACGTTCCATAAGTGACGTTGTGTTGTGTTACGTTTCTTAACGTTATGTTGTGTTAAGTTCCATAACGTCATGTTGTGTTACGTTCCATAAGTAACGTTGTGTTGTGTTACATTTCTTAACGTTAAGTTTTGTTACGTTCCACGACGTTATGTTGTGTTATGTTTCATAAGTAACGTTGTGTTGTGTTGTGTTATGTTCTTTGTGGAACGTCAGTAACACAACATAACGTTATGCTGTTTTACGTTGCATGACGTTATGTTGTGTTATGTTGTACTGTGTTGCATTATGTTACGTTGTTTTGTGTCATGTAACGTATTGTTGTTATGTCACGGCTATAGCCATAGTATGTTACTTACATTTTTTTGTCTTTATGTCAATGTTGTGTTTGTTGTTCTGTGTTACCAAACGTTATGATACGTTACTGATCGTCACTTTTTTACTTCTTTAGATGCTGATAGTAATCAAAAAACAAACTTGAAGAACATCGAGGGATTCTGCGCAACAGTACGCAATGCTGTTGACAGGGTTTTGAAGTCGAATGCCTACTCAGAAGTGAACTTATCGAAACTATTTAGTAGTTTTTTCTGTTAACTTTATCTTTCTCAGTGTGAGCCGAAAACACGAAAGTGGCTGGTTGTAATAGATTATGAATCACGCCCTATTCACATGCCATACACGGAGAGCTCAACCTCAAACTTTGAACTGTTACCAAGTTTAAAGCCTTAACTTCGAACTTACCGATCAGTGAATTTATGCAATGTATCATAAACAGCTCATCGCAATTTTCTGATGAAGATATCTTTATGTCCGGGGACAAAGTAAATATTTGAACAGCCTAGTTTACTAGCTCGTGTAAATTTTCAACACTTTCAGCTCCAGTCAGTTTGTCAAAATCTTACTTCTCCTTACATAACACAATAAGTCATTTTGCAATGAGAAAATGGGAGTTGATCATACAAGGCAAACAATTGAAGATTAAAAGTGAAATTCTCCCAAACTGTTTACATGAAAACTATGGGCCATAGTTGGGAGAACATACCAACACTGCATTTGCCATGTTTAGGGCTGAAAAAAATTCTCAAACCTTTCATGTATTCGCCTGCACGAGTAGAGTCAATATACGACTTTCTCCTTTTCAGTGCGAATCGCTCATTGGCAGAATAAGTACATAGAATAATTATAAATATTTTTTGTGTGTTCAAATCATTCAATCAATAAAATACCTGGGAAATCTATCGTGGAGTGCGTTCATTTAGTAAAAATGTTTTGGTCACATACACGGAATTAGAAATTGGAAAATTGGATTTACCAGACTAATCTCGTATATAGTTTTTTCAGCATTTAAATGATTATATTTTTCCAAAAAATGATCTTTACCAGATTTACGTCGTGTTTTATTGGGACTAACCGTTTTTGGTTGGTTGAGTTGGTTTATTTTTTTTGCGTGTTCTATTGTCGAGTCTATCGGGAAAAACCGCTTTCAGTTGGTTTAGTTGATCAACCATTTCAACAGAGGCTGAAAAGGTTGTAAGGTTTCAACCGAAAAAGGTTGAAATGTGTTCTATTGGAAAATTCAACCAAACCAACCAAAACCGGTTTTAAAAGTTGAAATGGTTGGTCCCAACAGAACACGATCTTAAAAGTTACTTTTTTCAAATCCTGCCACGGTGAACCATGGGCGCTAGGAAAAGCTCACTACATCAGTATATGATTAATGCTAACAGCGTAGCATGCAGCTAACGCGCGTGATATATTAACTGCCGATACTTACAACACAGGCTTACCACCCGAAGTGTGCGAGTCCGTTCAGTTGAGCTTTCTAACGGTTTGTCAGCAAACTCGCAGAAATTGTCCTGGTAATCTTTTCCCGTAAACCAACGTTTTGTTGTGTGTTCACATTAAGCCTTAGAATATATTTTTCGTTTTTCCATACCCTGTTGGAAACACGCGGGATTGTTGGGGGAAGACGAGAAAGGTTTTGGATTACGAGCTGAAAGCGAGTGATTCAAAATTTTTGAGTGTTCTCCCAACAATCACAAGTGTTTCCAACAGAGTATAGAAACAAGGAAAATATTTTCTCAAAGCTTTTATTACAACTGGTGACGTCATGCATGATTTCTATCCAGATTTAGAAAATGGTTCTGGACCAACCAGAGCGCGCGTATTATCGAAATTATTTTATAATTCCGAGCTGGGCAAATTAGTTGGGGATGTGTGCCTTTGGGATCGGGCCGCAAGGAAGCGAAGTAATAGGTTCACTCTATCAGCATCGACTCGACAAATCGCGTCGGAACTCAAACGAAAAAATAATTCTCTCAAAAGTTTTACCACAGAAAGATCCTTTGTCCCAGGCGAGTTTCAGGCTCGTACACAATTTATCTGTACTAGAAAATCTGCATTTTTTTCACTTCTTCGACATCGGAAAAAAGGTCCAGAGCTAAACTGCTGCCAGATGGCATTCCAACTATGTAGCGTGGTCTCTGCTTATTTAAGCGAAATCCGAATTAGTAACATAACGAATGAAACATAAAACCCCCGACCAAGCGAAATCATGTGACGGCGCGGTTCATTTAATATCATCACAGGCGGCCCATGCACAAAATCAGTGTGGGCTTACAAATACAGTATTTGTATGGAATCACGAACAAAATAAAATTGAAAATTTGTTGCTATAGTCGAGGGCAATTCGGACGTAATTCAGTGAAAATAACGGTTGGTATTGTAAGAATCGGCAGTTAAAAGATCATACGCTATGAATCATCGTTAACCTATGAACTATGGACAACCAAGCACACGATGTTACCGTGTACCGCGCCACCTAATTTATTCCCATGCCCAATTCGCGCGCCAAAACGGCCGAAATGTAACGCAAAGGATTGTTGACAAGTCACGGAAACAATTTTTGAGTGACGGTGACCGGATGGCGACTCGTCTTGAAGTCTTCGTCGACAGGAGTGGTTCGAAAAGGTAAACCTGTTTGTGTGCCTTTTACTTCACATAGCTTAGATGTACCATACTGGGTTAGTTTGTACGGTAAAATAACGGTTAGGGAGAAATAGCTAGTTTACGTTACTTGATTTTTGTTTTTACAACCACCAGTGTTGTTGAAGCCATAGAATAATAATCGAGTCTGCTTCTGGTTACTTCGATCGAAGGGTAATGTCCGAGGCTGTAAGATTGAGTGAAGAATGAACAGTTGGCGGAAAAGCGAAGCTACTAGATACTTGGCCAATCTAGCTTATTTGTTTCTCGTTATGTGCATAACTCCTGGTTTGTTAGAGTACGCAAGAACTAGTGGCGTAGTCTTCTTGCTACAGTAGATCTATTTTTCGTGACAGTTCTTCTTATAACGTCTTAACTCACAGTTATTCATTTCTCAAAGATAACCAAGCTGTGTTTGTGGTGAGTAAACGTGTAACAGTTTTGCAATAAAGGCCTATAGGACTGGTGTGATAATTTGACTAACAGACCTTCAATTGTTTTTGTCATGTAGTCAAACCTTAACAGCTACTAGTACTACAGTATGGTGGGACCATCATTTACAGATTTCCAGGCAGTGCTTAGCTGCTTTTTGCTGTGGGTTAGCCTGTATTTTACAATTTGTACCATCAATTCAAGCTGTAGCTATCAATGGAACTGCCGCGTGGTGTCCACAATACATGCTGTGCTTGTCACCTGTCTTTCATACTGGAGTGCATTTGTTGTTGGACCTTGGCCTTTTATTGCATTTGGGGATGAAAACACACAGTTGCACAGGCTAATTGCATGCATTACTTTGGGCTATTTTATTTATGACTTTTTATGGTCAGTTTATATGAATACAGAAGGAATTGACATGTTACTGCATCATATTGTATCGATATGTAGCAGTGCGTACGTGTTAAACATTGGATCGTCAGGACCAGAACTTATTGCAACCATATTTGGATCAGAAATCAGCAACCCATTTCTACAATTTAGATGGTTTTTTCGAGAAACTAACAACTACAACACTTTCCTTGCAAAAGTTAATGACATTGTTTTTATGCTATTGTTTATTGGTGTTCGTCTTGGCCCTGGAACCTTCGTGTTCACTGGGGTTTGGAATTCTACAAAGTCTCCTTTTGCCATAAAGCTTGGAGGAGCTATCATGTACTTTATTGGTTGGGTATGGGCATTTTTCATCCTGAAGTTTGCCAGGAAGAGGTTTTTTGGAAAACACAAGAAAGCTATCTGATATTATACCATATGGTTGTTGTATAATTAATAGATTATAAGAACATTTGATCCTTATGGTGTTTAGTACTACTAGAAATCTTGATTACTCTATGCCGATACCCAGTTTACTTAGGTCATGGATGTTTCGTCGTGTGGAAGTGAGAGATGGGTTTTTGATGGAGCTGTTGTATGCAGATGTTAAAGGGTGATTAATTGAAAGAGGTGAATAGAAGAAGTATAATAGATAGAACTGGACTTTTGACAAAGCAAGACCTGAGGCTAATAATATATATAAATATATATAGAAACTGAGCTGAAGAGTGTGCAACTGTTAGGGGGAAAAACATTGCTTGAGTGATCTTTAGGCCATCTGTTGGCTGGAGTTCCATTTATGTGCAGACAGTGACAGCCATGGGTTCATTGAAGATACTGCTCAAGGTCTGCCAAGGGAATATAGTCTATCAGTTCAGGATACATTTTGTTTGTAGGATATGTGAAGGGTCAGAGATACAACCTGTAGAAAGGGTGAAACTTGGAAGTGATGGTGATGATCTGGAGGAAGTTGATTGCTTGATTGCTATTTGGGTGACATGTTATGTGTGGAGTGCAAGAATTAATAATGCCTGAAAGAACTTTTGAGAACTGAATGGTTTCTGGCTGTTAGGCATGGGCTGTTTTCACAGCAAGAAGGCAAGATATATGAGAGCAGTGTTTGAGAAGTATTATAATTAGTATTAATACTGCTGTGAAACCTGGGGATAGTGTGGTAATTGCTGAGCTTTTGGAGGAAGCTGGAGTATTGAAGAAGACTTTGGAAAGAGCCAGTCAAGTGGTACAGATGTGACATGCAGCAGGGTGGATAATACTGTTAGACAGGTTCTGAATTGACAAGTAGGGGGAAGTAAGTCTGGGGTGGTGACTCAGTATGTGGAGGAGGATTTGAAGAGATGTTTGGCAATTGAACATGCTCTGGATAGTCTGAAACGAAAGACAGCTATTTAGAAACCAATTGATTACCATAGTATGCTGGAAAGAAAGCATGAAAATGGTTTGTAGTTTTATACAACCTCACAAAATTTAAAGTTAGTCCATACCTGATAAGTCCTAATCAAGGTTTAATTACTATATATGCTAACCAATAGGTTTTGAGGAGAGTTGGTCTCTAGGATTATCACTAATCTGGTCTCAAAAAATCAGCCCTGGTCAGAAATAGCTACATTTAGGTTTATAATTTAGTTTTTTATAGTTATACAAAAAGTGTCTACAGTAATCGATGGAATCAGATTTTTATACATATCTTGATTTAAGTGCAAGAGTTCTCTTAACACAGAACAAATGGTTACAATGTGTTCAATGCACATTTTTATTAAATTATATATTGCTTGATAAAACTTTCTCAACCCTTGCTTTTAGTCACTCCCCAGTGATAGTTCTTTTTATTAATCAATAATGTAACACCCCTTGTGGTTACAAGAATTATAAAACTGTGTTATTTTGCACCATGAACCTTTTAAAGTTATAAAAACATCCTTTGAATTA